>JAGDQO010002377.1:0-40818 GCA_018342035.1 Solanum appendiculatum | reverse complement strand
TAAGACCCCGAAAGGCCTCATACAAGCCACTTAGCATGCATAGACATGATAATGGAAATCAAGAGTATATAAAAACAAGTCAAAGTTATAAAAGTTTTATATTGGTAGAAAAAAACCCACAACCCACTTGGGGTTATCCTGCACTTGGAAGAAGAAGTACAAAAAAGAATAAATATAGTGATAATTTGATTATTCGTAGCCATAGTAAATAGGGGAGAAAATACAATTCAATTCTTCGTTTTTACAAAAACTTTACAAAAAAAATAGGAGTAAGCTTGTGACATGTTCACTAAAAAAATCCCTTTGTAGCCAATCATTTATTAAAAAAATTGATAAGCTTATATCTAATATTTATGAATTATGGGCGAATGACAGGAATTGAACCCGCGCATGGTGGATTCACAATCCACTGCCTTGATCCAGTTTGCTACATCCGCCCCCTCGCCTACTTACATTCCATTTTTACATTATTTAAGTTCGAAAACAAAAGATTCAAATTCTAATATTTCTCTTCTTTCATATTTCAATGATATTATTAATTCGATTATTATTTCAAAGATAACAATATGAAGTAAAAATTATATTTTTTGTGAAATGAAATAAAAAAGATATAGTAACATTAGGAACAAGAGGAACAAGTTTTATTTATACAATTTTAAATAAATAGAAAATAAAAATCGAATACTCAATCATGAATAAATGCAGGAAAATGCCCTCTCCTTCTTTTTCGATAACGTAAACAAAAAAATTTATGTCAGTAAAATACTAGGAATTTAATAAAGAAAAAGAAAAAAAGAAAGGAGCAATATCACCTTCTTGGTAGAACAAGAAAATTATTATTGCTCCTTTCTTTACAAAACCTTCTATAGACTAGGTTGTGATCTTATCCATTTGTAGATGGAGATTTGATAGCAGCTAGGTCTAGAGGGAAGTTATGAGCATTACTTTCATGCATAACTTCCATACCAAGGTTAGCACGGTTGATGATATCAGCCCCAGTTTTAATTACACGACCCTGACTGTCAACTACAGATTGGTTGAAATTGAAACCATTTAGGTTGAAATCCATAGTGCTGATACCTAAAGCGGTAAACCAGAGACCTACTACAGGCCAAGAAGCTAGGAAGAAGTGTAACGAACGGGAGTTGTTGAAACTAGCATATTGGAAGATCAATCAGTTAAAATAACCATGAGCGGCTACGATATTATAAGTTTCTTCCTCTTGACCGAATCTGTAACTTTCATTAGCAGATTCATTTTGTATGGCTTCCATGATCAAACTAGAAGTTACCAAGGAACTATGCATAGCACAGAATAGGAAACCGCTGAATACCCTATCCACGCCCAACATGTGAAATGGGTGCATAAGGATGTTGTGCTCAGCCTAGAATACAATCATGAAATTTAAAATACTAGAGATTCCTAGAGGCATACCATCAGAAAAACTTCCTTGACTGATTGGGTATATCAAGAAAACTGTGTAAGTAGCTGCTACAGGAGCTGAATATGCAACAACAATCAAAGGTCGCATACCCAGAGAGAAGCTAATCTCCCACTCAGGACCCATGTAACAAGTTACGCCAAGTAAGAAGTGTAGAACAATTAGTTCATAAGGACCACCATTGTATAACCATTCATGAACGGATGCCGCTTCCCAGATTGGGTAAAAATTTAAACCTGTAGCTGCAAAAGTAGTAATAATGGCACCTGAAATAATATTGTTTCCATAAAGTAGACACCCTGTAACAGGTTCACGAATACCATCAATAGCTATAGGAGGAGCAGCAATGAAGGCAATAATAAATACAGAAGTTTCCGTCAATAAGGTCAGGATCATCAAAACACCAAACCATCCAATGTAAAGACGGGTTTCAGTGCTAGTTATCCCATTACAGAAGAGAAAATTTACATAGTCTCAAGCCATCTATTACATCATAGAGTTATGAGGACGTAACCCACATGTCACATACAAAAGTCTAGAATAGAAAGACATTGAAGAAATGAAAGAGTATCGGTCCTCGAAGCCTGAGGACTCACCAATATTTAAGGAACCTTCAACTAGGCTCTAGCCATGAATAGATGGAGAAGAGTCCTCACGCCCTACATCCATAAATCAATGTAGGCAAGAGTACGCGTTAGTACAATCAATTACCAAGTATGATTGAAATGCACAAGATCATTAAACATACAAAAAAGGGACATTTCCATAACATGCAATGACCAAGCTAAAACATGAAAAGGTTAGAAATATAAGTCATAAATCATGGTAAAATCAAGCTAAACATCTTTACATCACTTGTGAAATATATTAAAAAAACTTTAGTTCTTTGTTGTGGAAAGTAGCCTTAACTAACATGTAAGACCATGTGATCTATCAACATGAAATCCGGTGTCTAATCCCACACCAATAGGGCCATCGTACTTTCCAAGGTAGGACCCTTTGCTTAACATATAGCTTATGTGGATCCACTAGCTAGTTTCTATCATAGACCATCATCCTATGTGGGCACATATGTAAGGGATAAGGAGATTGCTACTAGAAATCCAGCCTCTACTATGGGAGAGCTTCAATCTCAATATCCGCTTAGTGCTAAGCATAAATCCCACGGAAAAGCCATAGTTCTTATTAATCTTATTATCCATGGAAAGGTACAACTAGAGTTACCAATCCAAGCTAAAGCTAATTAGAATAGCTCCTTATACTTTTTGATCCAACTTTAGTTGAGAAAGCCTTTCAACAAGTTATGAATCCTTTATGTGAGAAAAATCCTTTTACATTCATAGATTGAGTAATCTGTGAGAAAACCTTTCACAATTCAACAACATCATCATTTAAGCTTCAATCTCAAAGCAATTAATAAATCATCATAATTTTCATAATTGAGCAAGCATACTTTCATAAAACCCATCTTTTGATAAATCTTAATTAATCTTGAAATCATAGCTTTAGGAAACATAAATCATGCATGGGTTCATAGAGATTTCATAAAATTCCTCTTCTTCACAATTCAACCCATCAACAAATTCATTTATTTCGAAATTGGGGAAATCACATGGGTTCATGGGGATTCATCTTAATCCATGAAATTCAACTCAATTCATTCTTCATAGTCATAAAACAATCAATTAAATGAACATTTTAAAGAACCCATGGCATAGAACAAAACCCTAACTTCCATGGAGGATTTCTAACTTGAAAAATAGATAATTTTTGGAAGTTTATGGAGGAAAGGGCTCCATAGATGAAAACTGTCATACCTTGATGCCAAAAGCTTGAAATCAATGGAGGATTAGGAGGCTTGATCTTGAAACCCTAACTTCACTTCTTCTTCAAGCATTTCTAGAGAGATAAATATTTAGGAGGGGAGAGTTTTAGGAATGAGTAGAATTTAGCTTAAAAGGTTTATATAGGGTTCAGGTTAAGGGTCAAACCGACTTAGATTAGGAATTAAACACCTAGAGAAAAGACCAAAAAGCCCTTTAAAAATAACTGTCGGACCCCTATCTACGGTTGGACCTACGGACCGTTCAGTCCCACCGTAGATATATTAAGAGATTGCTAACTTGGACCCTGCAACGACGGACCCCATGTGCGGTTCATGGGTTGATCTCTGATCCATACATTGCCACCGTATATCAAATTCTTGGGCGTGAAAATTTAACTTAGTATGGGTCTCACCTACGGGACCTACCTACGACTCATACATGAATCGACGGTCCATCCTGGCGAGCCGTATAAAAGTACTGAGGCTTAACATTTTTGTAAGGAACCTAGACAAGCCAACCACGGGCCTGACCTACGGTTCGTAGGTCAGTCCACGGGCCGTAGGTGGCTCCGTTGGTGCTGGCACCAGAAAATCCTAGAAAACTGAAATTCTTTCCCTTAAGAATCTGAGGTGTTACAATATCAACCCCTTAAGAACATTCATCCTCGAATGGGAACCAAGGAATCATAAGAAGAGCAAGGATTCAAGATCTAACAGCCCAACATACATGCAATTATATGAATTTACATATCCGAAAAGGAAACATCAACTTCAAGGTAAAGCAAGTTCAAAACATCATTTCATAAAAGCTTTGTGCAAATCATACTCAAATGCACATAATCATAGAGAAATCAATCAAGCTAGCTCATTTTCTTAAAATTAGACTCTTCATAAACATTCATAAACAAGGAATTATGGGAACAACTAAGACACATGAAACCAAAAGAATGAACCACGAGGAACTAGGTACCTCAAGCTAGAGTAGGATCGGAGGGGAAAAGAAGAGGATATCAGGTCATCATATCGACCTCAGCCTCCCAAGTAGCACCGTCAACTAATTGATTCCTCCAAAGGACCTTCACGGAAACAACTTCTTTATTTCATAACTTTCGAACTTGCCGGTCTAAGATCTCAACCGGAACCTCTTCATAGGAAAGACTATCCTTTTTGCCAAGATTCTCTAATGGAACTATAAATTCCAGATTACCAACACATTTCTTCAACAAGGAGACATGGAAAACCGAATGCACCGATGCCAAATAATAGGCAAGTCATGTTCATAAGCAACCTTACCAACACGTCTCAAAATTTGATATGGGCCTACATAACGGGGAGTAAGCTTTCCTTTCTTCTCGACTCTCATTACACCCTTCATGGGAGAAATTTTCAAGTAAACCCAATCATCAACCTCAAATTCTAAATCTCTCCTTCTAACATCGGCATAGGACTTTTTTTGACTTTGAGCCGTTTTCAATCATTCTCTAATAAGCTGCACTTTCTCCATAGCCTCATGTACCAACTCGGGACCTATCAAAGCAGCTTCACCAACATCAAACTAGCCTAAAGGAGATCTACACCACCTACCATAGAGAGCTTCAAATGGAGCCATACCAATACTAGAATGGTAGCTATTGTGATAAGCAAATTCAATCGAAGGAAAATGATCATCCCAATTACCCTTGAAATCAATCACACAAGTTCTCAAAATATCCTCCAATGTTTGGATAGTACGTTCTGCTTGCCCATCGATTTGAGGATGAAAAGCCGTGCTAAGCTTAACACGAGTACCAAGACCCTTTTGGAAAGACTTCCAAAATTGCACCACAATCACAGATATTGGATAAAGGCAATCCATGGAACCTAACCATTTCTCTCAAGTACAACTTAGCATAATCCTCCACCGAATTAGAAAGCTTGACGGGAATGAAATGGGCTGATTTTGTCATACGATCCACAATAACCCAAATCGAATCGTATTGCTGCTAGGTGCATGGTAAACCAACAATAAAGTCCATATTCAAATCTTCCCACTTCCAAGTAGGAATACAAATATCTTGGGACAAACCTCCCGGCTTTTGATGCTCAAATTTCACTTGTTGAAAATTAGGACACTTAGCCACAAATTCCGCAATATCCTTCTTCATCCCATTCCACCAACAGATCTCCCGCAAATCATGGTACATCTTGGTAGCTCCCGCGTGAATGGAATATCGAGAACCATGGCTTTTGACAAAATTTTTCCTGTTAGATCATCTACATTGGGAACACATAAACGACCTTGATATCGAAGCACACCATCTCCTACTTGGAAGAAAGCCTCAAACTAATTCTTGAGCACCGCTTCCCTCAATTCAATAAAATTAGGATCAAGATCTTGCTTAGCCTTTACATCAGACATAAAGGACGATTCTGAACAATTGTGAATCACAACACTGCCTTCACTAGAAACAATCAACCGAACACCCAATCTGGCTAAACTATGAACAACACAAACCAACTCTCTCTTACCATCCTCAACATGAGCAACGCTACCCATAGACAACCGACTAAGAGAATCTGCCCCGACGTTCACCTTTTCAGGGTGATAGAGGACACTCATGTCATAGTCTTTTAACAACTCAAGCCACCTCATTTGGTGAAGATTTAGATATTTCTATTTGAACACATATTGTAAACTCTTATGATCGGGTAAAACATCAACATGCACACCGTACAAATAATGCCTCCAAATCTTTAAAGCAAACACAACCGCCGCCAATTCTAAAACATGAGTAGGATAGTTCTTTTCATGAATCTTAAGTTGCCTCGAAGCATAAGAAATGACTTTCCTATTTTTCATAAGAACACACCCTAACCCAATCCTAGAAACATCACAATAAACCACAAACCCATCGGATCCTTCCGGTAAAGTCAATATCAGAGCCCAGGTAAGTCTATCATTCAATTCTTGAAAACTTTTCTCGCACGCTTTGAACAAAGTGAACTTAACCTTCTTTTGAGTCAGAGCCGTCAATAGGGAAGCAATAAAAGAAAACCCTTCAACAAAACTCCTATAGTAACTAGCAAAACCCAATAAACTCCGAATATCAGAAGGATATGGAGGTCTAGGCCAATTCTTAACCGCATCCATCTTTTTAGGATATACCTTAATATCCTTACTAGAGACAATGTGACCAAGAAAAGTCACGGACCTTAGCCAAAACTCACATTTACTAAACTTCGCAAAGATTTTTTGGTCCTTGAGGACTTGCAATAAAATCCTCAAATGAATGGCATGCTCACCCTCACTCCTTGAATAAATCAAAATATCATTGATGAACATAATCACAAACATATCAAGGTATTTCCTAAACACCCTATTCATCAAATCCATGAACGCAGTCGGAGCATTTGTCAACCCAAACGACATCACTAGGAATTCATAATGGCCATATCTAGTCCGAAAAGACATTTTCAGAATATCTTCTTCTTTCACCCTCAATGGGTGATAACCCGATCGAAGATCGATCTTTGCGATGTAACTTGCCCCTTGGAGTTGATCAAAAAAGTTATCTATTCTTGGAAGAGGATACTTATTCTTGATGGTAACCTTGTTCAATTGACGGTAGTCAATGCACATACGAAGTGAACCGTCTTTCTTTCTAACAAACAAAACTGGAGCACCCCATGGAGAGATACTTGGTCGGATGAAACCCTTATCCAACAAGTCCTTCAATTGATCCAGCAAGGGTAAAGGTTGACAAGACAACCTATATATAGCTCCAATGAGGGCAGAGGTGAAGGCATCAAATGTGGTGATCACAGGTACAAATCTCTTATGCAATCATCCCACCTCGTCTTTATTTGATCCGGGCTCTACTTTTTCATATGTATCTATATATTATGCTTCCCGTTCGAATATGAGTTCGGAGCCTTTGGCAGCACCGTTGGGTGTGTCAACTCCTATAGGTGACTCTTTAGTTGTGGATCATGTGTTCCAATCTTGTTTAGATACTATCCAGGTCTGTGACTCTCAAGCTGACCTTATATTGTTTGATTTACTAGATTTTGATGTGATTATGGTCATGGACTGATTATCCACCTACCACACAGTCTTGGATTTCTTTTCTAATGCCATTACTTCAGCCAAGTTTTGTTCTCCTCCGGTGGTGTGGGAGGGGTCTAGTCGCACACCCGTTGGAGTTAAATCTTTTATTTGGGCTCAAAGTTTAGTGGCTAGTGTTTGCCTATCTTATTAAGCCTATGTTTAGCATATCAATACGGAGGTTCCTTCGATTGAATTAGTTCTTTTTGTGTGTGAGTTTGTTGATGTGTTTCATACCGACCTACTTTGCCTACCCCTGAGTGTGATATTGATTTTCCTATTGACCATGCGCTGGGTTTTAACCTATTTAAATTTTGCCTTCTCAAATAGCTCTTATAGAGCACCATGAGCTTAGTCCTAAGCTTCAAGATCTCTTATGTAAGAGATTCCTTTGGCCTTGTGTATCACTTTGGGGTTACCCCATCTTATTTTAGAAGAAAAAGAATGGATCCATGTGGATGTGTATTAATTACAGGCAGCTGAATAAGGTGATGGTGAAAAACAGTTACCCCATGTCTTACTTTAATCATCGATTTGACCACCTTCAGGGTGTTATAGTATTTTTTAAGATTAACTTGAGATTCAGCAACCATCACTCGGGGATTAGGAAATGGACATCCCTAAGACTGTATTTACGACTCGTTAGGGTCACTATGAGTTCATTGTGATGTATTTTTAGTTGACTCATGCCCTTGCCGCCTTTATGGACTTGATGACGTATATGTTCAGGCCTTATCCTTATTCTTTTGTGAAAGTATTCCTCAATGATATTTTTATATACTCGTGGAGCCTGAGAGAGCATGAGTAACATTTGAGGATTATGCTCTAGAATTTTAGAGATCAGTGGCTTTATGCAAAGTTCTTAAAGTGAGAGTTTTTTCTTGATTCTATAGAATTCTTGGGGCACGTAGTAACCAAGGATGGCATAATGGTAGATCCGACAAAGATTGAGGCTATTTTTGATTGGACTAGGCCCACTTCAAACACTTAGATTCAGAGATTTAGAGATTCTTCAAATAAGCAAGCAACTACAAACGGTTTCTGGAAGGCTTATTTACCATTGCAGCACCTTTGACCCAGTTTATTTACCTTGATGTTCTCTTTGTGTAATCTTAGGAGTGTGAGATAAGCTTTTAAAAGATTAAAGAATTGCTTACTACCACTCCTATATTGACTCTTCCAGTAAAAGACTAGGGCTTAATGGTGTATTGTGATGCATCTGGCATTGTTGTGGGTTTTGTATTAAAGCAGTAGTGTCAGGTTATAGCCTATGCATCAAGAAAGCTTAAGGTGCATGAGTGCAACTACCCCACTCATAACTTGGAGTTGACTACGGTAGTTTTTGTGCTCAAGATTTTGAGGCAGTATCTGTATGGAGCTCGTTGTGAGATCTTAGTTGATCACAGAAGTCTTTAGTACATTATGATCCAAAGGGATTGATGAGTTCTAGAATCCGCTCATTTGAGTCTCTTTTTCTTATTAATTTTAGCTTCCTTTAGGTTAGAATTGGCGCTTTCAATGTTTTTTTCTTCATATTTGCAGGAAAATAAAATTGAGAGTTGATTTATATGACATTTGAAGAAACCAAAAAGAATTGAGGCAAGAAAAGGTCAAAAGGAAGAAAATTAAGCTGGCAACTAAAGGACTCATCGTGACCGCATGAAATAGGGGTCGCGATCGTGTTGGCTAAGAATTTCAGAATTAGTGATCGCATCGTAAGAGTTCACGATCGCGTGTCCCAGCGATACTACTCATCTGGATCACATAAATTAGTTGTCGCGACCGCGAAGAGAAAATGCCCGGTGCCTACACAGATTGGGAATTTCCCCAAAATTGATCCAAAAACCCCTTTTTACACTAATGAACATTCTTTATTAAGATAGGCAGTAGAGAATTAAATTTTTCTAGTTCTTAGAATAGAGTAGAGAGAAAAGTTTGAGTTTTCATCTTTGCAAATTGCTCATTATTTATCTTTTGGATTGCAGATTGTGTTTTTAAAAGAAAAATCTCTTATCCTTTCTTATTTCCCTTACTGTATATTGCATGAATTATGGGTGTAATTGCTAATTGAGTTTGGGGATTTGTGCTAGAAATAGATAATTCCTTTTGCTCTTTGATTTCTCAATCGATTGCTTTTGCATTATTCCATGCTTTCATGAAATGGGTTTAATCTAATTTTCATGTTTGAATTTATGGTTTGAGAGTGCACGCTCAAATATAGCCTTCGATCTTTGTGGGTTGCTCGAAAGAGAATTTGTGAAGTGGATAATTAAATTGATAATCGCATATTAACCTTGAATCTTGAGTTTGCTCGAAAGAGAGATTTAAGTTTTCATTGTTGAACGCAAGGCTTGCTCGAAAGAGAGGTCTAAAGTTAGGTATTAGGTCGTTTTGTTAAATTACATGATTGAGATCGAAAGGAGATTTCATGAGATAGCACAATGAGATCAAAAGAAGATTAGTGTTATTGAAGATTGCCTAGCCTACCTATGCTTGATTAACATGTATTGAGATTTCAATGGATTGTTGAATGAGTGTTATGTTCCAAATTTATCAATTCCCAATCATCCCTTGCTTTATTTGTTCTTTCACCAAATCTTAATTGTGTTACTAAACCAACCTCTTTTTGACAATTTTATATTCGTAAGTTTAGATTCAATCTGGTGACCCATAATCTTTTTTCTATTCGATAGCCGACAAATTTTTCCTTGTGGGATTCGGTCCCAACTCTATTCTTGGGTATTTTTATTGCGAATTGATTACTCTTCTAATTGTATGTGAGAGTAACTTGAGCATTATCAAAAATGTTGTCGTTGCCAGGTAGCAATAAGATGTATTGATTAGATTGAGGATTTATAGTTTACTTGTTTCTATCTAAATTGTGAATAGTTGTCTTTACTTTCTTTTTGATTTGCTTCCATGGCTTCTTGTGATATCAATAAAATTCTTAGGGGTTTAAGCCCTATGAATATTGACCATGGCCTTGTTATGAAGAGAATGAGTTGAGATGATCATTGATAAGAAATAGGGTTTATGCACCCAAGCCAAGCCAATAATATTCCAAGATGCCGGAATCACTCACTTGGGGGACAATGATTATGAAAGCAGATGCTCAGATGGCCTAGTGAGCACCTTACTCTTGCCCAAGGATCCTAAAAAAATGATACAAAGTTGGGTAAGAAGTTCAAGTCTTCAAAGTGGAGAGATCGAATGAAAATTTTGATGCTCTCGTGTACTCCCCATGATCTTCAGAGAGAAATTGATTTAAAGTTGGAGAGAAGATTCATTGCCTCGAAGAAGAAATAGAAAGGGTGATGTACCCGGCATCGCGCCACAACGGTAAATTGTGCGCTTGATGGGAGGCAAGCCATCAATATCAAAATAACTTCTATTCATAGTTTAATTCTGAGTTTTTAATTGTTAGAATAGCTTAGGATTTTTGTTTTGACTAACCTTCATAGTTCAAAAGTTTTTGGTGGATATTTTCACATGTTTAGAAGCACAAAAATGATTGGGGTTGAAGTTTGGGGTTAAAACGCTTTCAAAATACGAGTTGGAACACTATTAGCATGTTCAGGTTCGCCAAAGTAATTGGGCTAATCAACAAAAATACCTTGCCATCGCCCAAATGGACAGTAGCTTCTGCAGGTGTTGGAACAATTTGTTCATTGCGTTTGCGAGAACCAAGGGTTCTGATCGTGATTCTACCAATCTTGAGTGATGTGATTGTGAGAGCCACTAGCCGGGTTCATGAAAGATAAAAAGGTTTCCTACCATGGTCGCGAGGAACGGGTCGCGACTGTGATGAGTTGCGTGAATTTTTTAAAGGCAAAATTTTTAAAATCCAATTAAGTGTACCAAAGCCTCCCAAAACGTCCCCAAAGCTTCCCCCTCTATAAAATTAGTTTCTTTCATCCTTCGTGGCAAGATAATCCTCTTTCAATTGACATCATCCCTCAAGGTATGGTACCTCCTCTCTCTCTTGCTTAGTTTTGAAGTTGGAAAGTTTGTTAAAATGGGTTGATTCTCACCCATCACTTATAATCATATATTGTGTTGTAATTGAGAGATTTTAAATTGTATAGTTGAATTTTGTAGTCTCTTGGGTGTTAGCTGAAAAATGGTAAAATAGCGACTTGAATTCATGTGAAAAAGGCATGAGAACAGGTTTCTCACAACCTGTTCGATGAAAGGCAAAAGTGAAATTATTTTCTTGGCTAATATACTCTCCACGATTGTGATGTCTCATCCCGCTATTGCGATGTGTATAATTTTGAAATACTATTACCGCGATGTCTAATCCCACGATCACGATGAAGTTAAAGGTGGAGGCTCGCAATCGCGATGAGTCTCCTACTGGCAATGAAAACTACACAAAACAATAGCTCTGCCCCCGTACCCCCAATTTCTATTTCACTCATTTCTTTGGCCTAATTTCTTGATCATGTATTACTTTATGTACCTTTGCAATTTTTGACAAGTTTCATCTTGTATAGGTACTCTATTTGCAAAGAAATGGCCGACAACATGAACCAAGTTGAGGATCAAATGGAAGAAAATGTCATTAGGGATGAAATATTTGATCATGAGAGGTTTGTCTACACCAAATGTCACCAATTATATGACTACCTCCTCACAAAAAATATTACAAAAGAGAGGGGCATACTTTTTGATAATCTTGAGGAATTCATACCCGAATTTTATGGCTGTTTCGAGTCAAGTGGCTGGTTGTTCTTTGTTTATTAGCCTATAAAGGCTAATAATACTTAGGTGCACGAGTTCTATGCCAACGCCACTGAAACTAGTTTTGCCGATGACTTGGTAGTCACTGTTAAGGGAAAGCAAGTCTGATTTGACTACACCAGGATCAAGGGAAAGAGTGATTTGTGTGACACCTTCATGATGGCCATAGGCAAAAATAGATTAAGAATAATCACCAGATTGAGTCCATCAAGTTCACCGTTGAGACAAACACTTGGATTTATATCATTTGTAGCCGAGTCATCCCTTCAAGGAATTAGATTGATGTGTCTGTAGACAGAGCCTAATTGATTTGTGCTATCATGGAGGGACTTCCTATCAATATTGGCTAAACTATTGTGCATCATATGAAGGAGGTGGTCATTGAAGGTACAAGTAGTCTTCCTTCTTTTTCTTTGATCACTTGTTTTTGTCAACCAGATTGGGTGGACCAAAGAGCGGGGGACAACATAAGAGATCCTGAAAGGCTGATCCATCCACTCAGGAAGAAGGGCCTAGGGCATATGATGAAGAAGAGAAAGATCAATGTGCAAGTTCCGAAATTTGGTACATTTGTTGAGAGAACTGCTTCACCAGGTTTAGAGTCCATTCCTCTTCCAGGTGAGCTACTATGGAGTGGACCACCGACATTAGTCCACTTATCCGGACAGATGCATGTGATGGATACCAAGATTCACTTGAAGATTCAGGAGTTGACTTGGAGTTTCCTGCAACGCTTGGAGAGAGCTCCTCGGTGTCAGGTAGTGCTCCTTCTACCTTTTCAACTCTAGTGCAGGATCAATTGATTTTCAAGGGTAGAATGGAAAAAATGGAGAGGAGGAAGAAAAAAAAATGAAAGAGCATTAAAAGAAAAAGAGCAAGTTTTAGAACAAGATGATGTGAATACACCGAAAGTTTTGTGGCTCGGGTGATGAGGTTGATGATGATGTCCTTTTAGATCCGCATAGCTCCTACGATGAGTGATGATGTTAGCCGAGAGTTCCTCGTATTCTGATTGTTGTACTATGAGGATATAGTTAAATTTTTAGTTGGGTGTACCTCCCTTGTCGGGCTTGTTTTAGATTTTGTATTGCATCTGACTGTGCCCTTGTCAGGCTTTTGAGATACTATGATGGTTTATGTTATTTTAGTTCGCTCTTGTAGTTTGTTTATTTGTGTTTTTATATTGAGATATTGATTGGTGATATTCGATGATGGATAGAGTGATGACTTTCTTAAGAGTAAATTGTCCATTGCTTGTGAGTTTCTTATTGGTGTTCATTGTGGCGTAGCCTGAGTAGCCTATCCCGAATAGCTGCATGTGGTTGGCCGTTGATGGATTGGTTGACAACATTCTTAAGAGAAAAATTGTCATCTTTTTGGGGGGTTGTGGCTTAGTAGGTACTAAGAACATAGTCTTTCATGTGGGAAGTGTTGAACATACCCTTCCATTTTTTTAAAGTCGAGCATGTTATGAATTATTCTGTGATAACTCTTATAATTATTTTTGTGACTTTTAATTTGTTAGCGGTTTGAATGTTTGATGCCACTTTTATTTTGAAAAGGAAATAAGATATTGAACCATCTTGATTGATTTACATGTCATGTGTGGTGATTTGTTGAATAACGCCTTGTGTTCGCTTATGTTACCTAAAACTTGCCCGTATGGTCTTGAAATGTTGGTCTTGATTGAGATTTTTTAGAGAAATGATCTTAGGCTTTCTTTGAGCTTGTTCTTGAAATCTATTTGGCCTCAAAATCCCACTTTTGCACTAAACATATCCTTAGTTATCCCCTTTGAGCCTAATCCTTTTTATTGACAACCTCATTACAAGCCTTATCCTTTTTAAACAAGTAACCCTCTTTTGAACCCTTTCCTCCTTGAACTCGAAGTTGTGAAGGTTGAGGCTAAAAGACAAAGTTGGGGGTGTTATTGGAAATTGATAGAAGGAATGATTACCACATGAGAGCTTGATAAAAAAATCTGAGGAATGGAAGAAAAGTCTTAAAGAAAGAAAAGTTTCGAAAAAAAACAAAGAAAGAAAGAAAGTGAATAAAGGAGACTTGAATCCTCCAAAGGTTGAAAATTGTTGCATGTGCAGTATCTTGAGTGGAAATAAGAAAGAAAAAATGAAAAATAATGTGAAATGTGCACTGGTTTGAAAAGTGGAAAAGATGGAAAATGTTGAGTAATTATATAGTGTTCAAGAAGGGTGTTGTAACTTATAACTAAATGCTATCCTAACCTTCTCTAAGACTCCATTACATGCTTAAAAAGTCCTTTTAGATTTCTAACCAGATGAAATATAGTCAATATAGATTGAAAATATGGGAAAGCCTATGATGTGACATTTGTGTTCATGAGATGTTTTGTTATGAGTGTGGGTGTTTGTTCTTTTGTCCCATGTTTTGTAAATACTTTGTAAGGGTGTTGGGACATTTCTTTTCATGGGAGGACATGTAAGTCGATAAAGGGGTGATTTTGAAAATTCTTAATTGAGTTAAGTGAGCAAGTAAAAGTGGCTAATAGGTTGAGTCATTTTCTTAGTTTGAGTTGTTGTCACTTAATGATTCTTGGTTCTTGGAAATGTGCCATAAGAATGAGGAGACTTCTTTTGTGAAAATATTGCATGTGGACTATTTGGTAGTACCAACCAAATCTATTACCTTTGTGCTAGATTGAGAAAGGTGAAATTGATTTGTGGTGTGTATTGAAATAAGTGCCTCTTGAATTTTTTATTTTCTTTACTTGAGCACAAGTAAAGTTGTTAAGTTGGGGGTGTTAATGAGTGATAACGCTCAAATGTCCTCTTTAAAACCAACTAAAAGGGACAGCGGTCGTAGTCAATAAAAACCCAACGAAGAGTCGGGGTCGAATCCCACAGGAAATGGTATATCTTAGAGTATTCTTATGAAGAATTTTTTAATGTAAAATTGCTCATTTGTAATATTAAGAACAAGTGGGTGGTTGATTCCACCGATTTAATAAAAATATTTGGTTATCAATTGTCACAACTAAAATTAAGGAGAATTTAAGAGTTAACAAACAATCTAGGAATGCGGGCATTGGAAATCGATGTCACATAGCGGTGATTGTGCTGCTCTATAGTGATGAATATTCATGAATATGCTATGTCATCTTCAATGACGCTAATCATCTTTTAATCTCAAAGCATCTATGTATAGAATATCCTTTCGATCTCATCTGTATGACAATCTAAACAACCAAATACCTTACTCTGTTCTCTCTTTCGATGTAGAAATACGACAAATAGATCCAACCCATAACCTCTATTTTCAAGGAAATTAAAGACGTCAAACCTAAATTTCTAGTATTGGGCTAATTATCCACTCGAATAGATCTCTTTCGAGCATCAACCAGAGATCGGAAGTAGGAATTAACTTTGCAAACTTAACCCATAAATTAACCCCATGCTAGTTAGCCCAAATTCATGTATAAACATTAGCAAAGTATAACACAATACTCACTACATTAAATTAACATATAACCTAATAATTACACCCCTAGATCTTGGAGTTTTAGCCACCCATCACGAAATGAAAAGAAAATATACCTTCCATGAAAGCAGTCACGGGTAACATGAAATTAACCAATTACTAGCAAACACACTTTGGATTCAACTTCAATTTTTTAAATTCAAGAACGACGTAGAGAAAACCCCAAAAGTTAGAAATTGTTCTCCACAAAATAAAGCGTTTCTCTCTCTACCTAAATACTCAGACACAAAAAGTAATCCAAAAATTCAGCAACATCTTTTCTCTTTCATTTGGGGTATTTATAGTTTCCCAGAATTTTGCCCAAAAACTCAATGCCCGTCATATGTGGCGACCTTAGTCGGGCTCACTGGGGTCATTCGGCGAATCGCCTCTGGTGCTTCAGCTTGCCTTCTCATGCTCTAGGCTTCAGATGTTTGAACCTCAATTTGAAAACTCATTTGAGTCTGCCTTTCACATTCGACGAATCACCGAGTACTACCCTTGTTTGCCTTTCAAGCATTAAATATTTCTTTTTGCACTGTCATCTTCGGCGACAATCAGCAAGGTCATCTTTCTGATTCAGTGAGTCACAATTTTAAGTTGGAGTTCACCGACATATCATGCTAGACCCAAGTGTTGTGCACTTTCGATTTAGGCGAGGTCATGCTCGTTAGGCGATCTGCCTTTCTTGTTTGGCGATCATCAACCTGTAGTTTGCACTGCTTTTTGCATTTTTTCCATTCTTTAAAGTATTCAACCTTGCCTTGTCCATTATCCTTCACAGCTGCCAATCATCAAAATATCATCAGAATAAGACAAAATTAGGCATTGAGGATACTAATGATTGAGCTCAATAGGCCTCAAATGAGTACAAATCTACCACTCATCAACACCCTCAAATTAAACTTTTGCTTGTCCAAAAGTAAATAAAGAACATAATAAGCTCAATAAGGGTGTCTACCATAGTACTCAATGAGAGATAACATACAAGTTCCATTACAAGAGTACTCTCAACAACATGCTACACTCAATCATGATCAAAAAGCTTCAAATGATGACTAGACAGTTTCAACACAAGCTCAAGCTCACTTTAGCTTCCTTTCTATTGCAAGACTTTGTTTCAACAAATTCATTCAAGTCCCTCACATCAAGAACGATTCCATGCTCTTACAAAGCAAGTCAACAAAGAAATAAGAAATTAATGCAACTCTCAGTCTCTTAAAAGAGAAATACATGCATGCTTTGTCCCATAGGTTTACCCATATTTTCCAATCATTCTACAACCTAGTTCAAGCAAGATCTCAAGGGTCTTTTAGGCTTGTAATGGGGCTGAGGGTTAAGGTATGGTCAATTTTGCTCGGTGACTTCACCTTTTCAAAGCATTGTTGCAATCAGCTTTACCTCTTCTCAAGTCCTTTTCATTCTTTTTTCATTTGAGAACTCTAACTTTGACCTTTCATTCAATTTATTTGGACTCCACTTTATTTCACTACTTTTCTTTTTTTAACTTCTATTTTTCCAAAACATTTTCATGACAACGACTCTTTTTTTTATAATGAGGGGTTCTTTCTTTTCGTACCAAACTTTGAAGTTAAGTCTCATTTCATCTTTTTTTGCCCTTCACTTGACTTTAATTTTTTCTTCCTTTCCACACCCCAACTCAGGCTTTTGGCCATAGTTGTCTATTAAAACATAGCAATGCTTCAAAAAGGATTTTAGGTGAGAAGGCAGGGACAATTTGGCTCAAGAGGTTTACTTTTGGTTTTGCCAACAAATAGGTTAGGCTAAAATGGTGCCAAAATTTGATGCACACACTCACAACGTAGTCAAAAAATACTAAGCACATCTGTGTTCCCTCTTTGAATTATTGCCCAAGACCACGCCTTGCATTCACCAAGATTTAAACAATTAGACTAACAAGGCAAATTCTAGGACTCCACACACATGATTTCAAGTTAGACCTCACTACACGTGGAATTCTGAAATACACTCATTAAGCAAAGCACGAAAAGATCAAAAGCTTACGTGTGATGTTCATTGCAAGGCTTACATCAAAACGCAGTTAGTTAACAAAAGATTCAAAAAGTTCACTCAAAAGTGCAACCATATTGATTTTATTCTTGCAACACTAAACCTATACTCCTTGCTCATCTTGAGTACTATTGATGTACCTTGAACTTACGGTACTTTTGATGCATTAAACTTAGAGTTTTGCATTCTTCTTAAGCATTTTGGTAGTAGATGTGATGGGAATTGTGCTTACTTTTACAAGAAATAGGTTTTTGGAGTAGTTGGTGATGAAAGTGTTACGGCAGTGGAGTTTTGGTAATGTACGAGTCAACGTACAAACCGTCAGTACCTGGACGAGTTGTAGGTTGAAGTCGTAGGTTCAAGAGATGGGAATTTTAGCTAAGTATGGAACGACGATTGAAGATGACGAGTTGTAGTTCCTGCTACGAACCGTAGATGA
This sequence comes from Solanum appendiculatum, assembly GCA_018342035.1. Classification (NCBI taxonomy): domain Eukaryota; kingdom Viridiplantae; phylum Streptophyta; class Magnoliopsida; order Solanales; family Solanaceae; genus Solanum; species Solanum appendiculatum. Next base: position 22,760 of record JAGDQO010002377.1, on the reverse strand, counting down.
GGACCCGTAGAAAACTTCAGAGAGCGTGAAATTAGTACTTGGTTGATGGAAGAGCAGGATGGGTCGTACAAAGGTCTACGAGCCGTAGATCATGCCCGTGAAAATTGATCCTCAGGATTTTGAAAAAATACTAAATGACGGAATGTACCTACGAGCCGTAGGTCTTACTACGAGACATAAGTTACAGACCTTAGACGACACTGCCCAAACCTAATTTCCTTAGCTTTCCTTTTCCTACTAAGTTTAGGTTTTAGTTTCTATAAATATAAGTTGTAAATTTCATTTTTTTAAAGTTTTTGGTGAAAGACAATTTGTGATACAATCTTGACTAACGCCGAAGGATCTAATGAGGATAATTGTGAAGGTAACAACAATCGTGAAGTTAACTACATCCGAGATAATAACTACAATAGAAATAGGTATAATAACATGAATGATAGAAGTGGCCCGTACATCCCAATAGGAAATCAAGAAGGAGGATCGAGTATGAATCACATTGAAGATATGAGGATGAAGATGATGAAACGGTTTGACTCTACGGATTAGAATGTGAAGGAGATGTGTAACGACTTATTTGACATCGGGCAAAAGATAGAGTCACATATAGTGTCAATTCGACATATTGAGCTATAGTTGAATCAACTATCTTTGAATGCAAATCCGCGCCAAAAATGAATACTTTCCAAGAATATGGTTTAAAGTCCAAAAAATGATGGGCATTGCATGACAGTCACTACTCGAGGTGGAAAACAGACTGTCAACCCTCGTATGCCGATTGGAGTGGAAAGTGTGAAGGAACCTGATGAAGATGAAGTTGAGGTAGCAGAACTACCTAAGATCAAAACGAGAAGGAGACGAAAATCATGAAAAGTTAATCCCTATGCCAATACCTCCACCTCCCTTTCCAAAAAGGTTGGTAAAGATGATGGAAGAAAGGAAGTATAGGAAGTTTATCTTTAGGTGAAAATATTTGTCTATAAATGTTCCTTTGATTAAAGCATTAGAGCAGATGTCCGGTTGCGCAATGTTCATGAAGGATTTGGTTACCAAGAAAAGAGTTGTCAGTTTTGAAGATGATGATAAGAAGCAATATTGTAGCGCCATTGCTACTCGATCGTTAGTTCAAAAGAAGAAAGATTCTGGAGCATTTACCATCCCATGCATCATTGGTATCGTGCATTTAGCGAAGGCATTGTGTGACTTAGTTTCTAGTATTAATTAGATGCCGCTGTCTATTTTCAAGAAATTGGTCTTGGGAGCCCCAAAATCGACTGCAATGAGGCTACTTATGGCTGACCTTACTGTAAAGAAACCAGTTGGGGTGTTTCAAGCTGTTTTGGTGAAAGTTGAGGCTTTCATCTTTCCGGCAGAGTTTTTGATATTAGACAGTGAGATTGATTTTGAAGTACCTATAATACTGGGGAGACCATTCCTTTCCATAGGGTGCCCACTAGTAGATATGGAAAGAGGGAAGATGAAGTTTGGTTTGAAGAATGAAGAGGTAACATTTAACATCTACTTATCCATGAAGAATAAAAGTTAACTTAAATCAGTCTTAGTGGTGAATCATGCCGATGAGGAGAAGCCGGATGTACCCATTGAAGAGAGACTAGGTGTTGAAGCACTAGCTGCGGTAATCATGAACTTCGATGGTGATGGTATTGATGGATATGACAAGTTAGTTGCTGCACTTGATGATGTAGTTTTCATCATCACCAACAAAAGAAGTTGGATTTGGATCCAAGGAATCGAGACACTCCACCCGCAAAACCATCTATTGATGAGCCCTTGAAGTTGGAGCTCAAAGATAAACAATCTCACTTGCGGTTTGTGTTTTTGGGGAAAAAACAATACATTGCCTGCCATTATAGCTGCTGATTTGAATGAAGAGCAAGTAGAAGCTTTGATATTGGTGTTGAAGTGGTACAAAAGGGTGATTGTAATGGAAGATTGTTGCTATTATTGGTATCCCACCGGCAATATGCTCACACAAAATCCAACTCATGCAAGACTGCAAACCAAGTAATGAACACCATAGAAGATTGAATCCACCAATGCTCTGGTGGTGAAGAGGGAAATAATCAAGTGGTTAGATACTGGAGTGGTGTATCTAATTGCTGATAGTAACTGGGTGTACCTGGTTAAATGTGTGCCAAAGAATGGTAGAATCACTGTGGTTCCCAATACAATGAATGAGCTCATTCTAATGAGGCCTATCACTGGATGGACCCTCTGTATTGACTATCGCAAGTTGAATGCATGACTGAGAAAGATCACTTTCCGATGTAGTTCATGGACCAAATGTTAGATCGTCTTGATGGCAAGGGATGGTACTGCTTTCAAGATTGATATTCCGGCTACAACTAGATCTCTATAGCCCCGGAATATAAAGAGAAGACCACTTTCACATGTCCTTATGGGACATTCACCTGTAAAAGAATGAAATTCGGTTTGTGTAATGTACCGGTGACTTTTCAGCGTTGCATGATGTCTATATTTTCTGATATGGTGGAAGACACTAATGAGGTATTCATGGATGATTTTTCTGTAGTTGGTGACTCTTTTGATTATTGCTTGGTACATTTAGTGACCTGCTAAAATGCTGTGAAGAGTGCAATCTTGTGCTAAACTAAGAGAAATGTCACTTCATGGTAAAAGAAGGTATAGTGCTCGGCCATAAAATCTCACAAAAAGGTATTGAGGTTGATAAAGCAAAAGTTGAGGTGATTGAAAAATTACCACCACCCATATCTGTAAAATGTTGTTAGAAGTTTTCTAGGGAATGCATGTTTCTATAGGAGATTTATTAAAGATTTCTCAAAAATCGCACATCCTTTGTGCAAATTGCTCAAAAAGGAGATAAAGTATGTATTTGATAATACTTGTTTGAAAGCATTTGAGGAGCTGAAAAAGAACATAATCGCTGCACCTATCATTATTTTATCGAATTGGGGACAACTGTTCGAAGTCATGTGTTATGCGAGCGGGGTGGCACTCGGCATAGTATTCGGAAAAGGCGAGAGAAGATTCTTCATCCCATATATTATGCGAGTAAAGCTTTAAATGTTGCTCAAATGAATTACACTGTCACCGAACAAGAATTGCTTGCCATAGTTTTTGCGTTTAAGAAGTTCAGATCTTACTTGCTGGGCACTAAAGTAATTATGCACACTGATCAGTCTTCAGTAGGTATCTCATGGAAAAGAAGGACGCAAAACCAAGGCTTATTCGATTAGTACTACTGCTGCAAGAATTCGACTTTGAGGTAAGAGATAGAAAGGGGATAGAAAATCAAGTGACTGATCATTTGTAAAGATTAAAAGAAGAATCTATGTTGAAGCTAGAGGATGGAGTTGAGATTGATGATACATTCCCAGACGAATAGGTGTTGGCTTCTTTTTGTGATCTTATTCCTTGGTTTCCAGATTTCGCCAATTATATGGAAAGCGATGTGGTGCCTTCGTATCTATTGTTCCATCAAAGAAGGAAATTCATGTCTTATGTGACAAAGCTTTTTCTGGTAAGAGCCTTATTGATTTCGTGTATGTGCTGATAGGACTATTCGCCGCAGTTTGCCCGAGGTGGAGATGATGGGTATATTGGAAGCTTACCATGCATCTCCGATTGGTGGTCATCATAGTGGTATCCGGACTGCTCATAAAATCTTGCAATGTACTATTGGTCTACCATTCACCAAGAAGCTCACGATTTCACCAAGTCCTGTGATTAATGACAAAGAGAAGGAGGTATTTCAACAAAACAAGAACTCCTAATGAACCCGATATTAGTGATTGAACTCTTTGATGTTTGGGGCCTTGATTTTATGGGTCCGTTTGTGAGTTCAAATAGGATGAAGTACATACTTTTAGCGGTTGACTATTTGTCCCAATGGGTGGAAGCAACTGCACTTTCTAACAATGAAGATAAAATTGTCATCGCATTTCTGAAAAAGAATATGTTCTCCAGATTTGGTACACCAAGGCCGATTATTAACGATGGAGGTTCCCACTTTTGTAACAAATTGTTCAAGGCATTGCTTGAGAAGTATGGTGTTTGTCACAGTGTAGAAACTCCTTATCATCCGCAGGCTAGAAGGCAAGTTGAATTATCCAATAGAGAAATCAAGCAAATCCTTGCAAAGACTGTGAATGCGAACATAACTAATGGATCGAGAAAGTTCGATGATGCTCTATGGGCTTATCGCACTACATTTACGACCCTCATATGCATGTCTCCTTGCCAACATGTTTTTGGGAAGTCATGGCACTTACTTGTAGTGCTAGAGCATAAGGCGATCTAGGCACTCAAGAAGTTGAATCTTGATTGGGATGCTGCATCAAGTCAAAGGTTGAACGAATTGAATGAGCTAGATGAGTTCTTCTTAAAAGCATATGAAAGTTCAGCCTTGTATAAAGAGAAGATGAAGAAGTGCCATGATCGAAAGATAAAAAAGTGACGTTTTGCTTCTAGTGACATGGAACTTATATTCAACTCAAGCCTGTGATTATTTCCGGGCCAGCTCAGGTCCAAGTGGACGGGACCATTTAGAGTTGTTCAAGTGTTTTCACATGGAGCTGTTTAACTTGAGAACAAGGGAGAAACAAAATTCAGAGTCAATCTCTAGAGGATCCAACTCTATATGGGCCAAATGGAAGAGGTCAACGAGTTAATTGAACAACGCAGCCTTGATGAATTCTGAGTAGTCAAGGGATCTGTGTCTTGCCGCAATGTTAAATCAAGCGCTAATTGGGAGGCAATCCATGATGTAAAATCTAGCCAATTTTAGGAATATTAGTGATTTTTATTAAAATTTTAACTTTTGTTATTAATTTTATATTTTATTGAGTCATAGTATTTGATAGATTAGGGTAGTATAGGGTCCGTGTCAAAAAAGAGTCAATAAAAGCTAAAAGGAAGTCCTAACGCTTGCTACCTGTGAAGGGAAGTGATAAAACTTGAAAACGTTGAAGTGCAGAAGGGTCTACGGATCCCATCTGCGAGTCATCGTTCACTCAATGGACCATAAATGTCCTCCGTAGAACTTGATGTCCAAAGCAGCTGCAGCTTTAAGTCTACGGTTTCACAGTATGAAGGCAATGACGAACCCATCTACGACCCGTGCTATCATTTACAAACCGTAGACAGGGTTTCGTAGGTTTGAACTGGGTATAATTATATAACCCGACCCCGAATTTCTTTTAAATAAAATCGTTTATTTTGTAAATCTTCGCCACATTTCCTTTTTTTCCAATGGATCATGCCCCCCAACACACCCTTTCACTTAACATACATCCTTTCCAAATCCAACTACCCCTTCCAATCATCCCCCACACCCTATATATTATTCTTCTTCCTCAAACTTACTCTGCCTTTTTCCCCTTTGTGATTTCATTGTCCAAACTCTGTAAAGTCTTTCTAAATTGATAAGTCACGGGTTCGGAGTCTTATAGTAGTTGATTACGGCATACACCACAATCACATTACTTCCAACTTCCTTCTACTATTACAGGTATTGATTTTTTGTCCAAAAAAAATGATTTGAAGTTGTAATCATATGTATGCTACTTGACCTCGAGTAGAAATGCATGTGATATTGTGTTTACTAAGTCTAAAAATTACCCGTGGGATGATAGTGTTGTGGGTGATGTTAAATTTGATGTAAATCATGTGTGTGCTACTTCTTGTTGTGTTTCGGAATTAGGGTTTCAATATAAATTATTGATCACGAACCTATTTGCATAATTGAAACCTTAGGAACGAAGGAATAACATGAATATATATTGAAATGTATATTCTAGATTTGATTTGATACATTAGATGTTGCAATTGTGTTGTTGGTTAAAGTTTTGATTTGAAATTGACACTGTGATGGTCGACGACCATGACCTACGACCTGTAGGGAAACCTACTGACCGTAGGTCACCTCCCGTCAGTCTGAACTGCACATCAGTAGCTTAAGTTAATTTTGATGGTTTGATGTACGGACCATCCTGGCAAACCGTCATTTACACTTCAAAAACTTAAAAAATTGAGTTCCTCATCTAAGGGTAAGACCTAAGGTCTGTAGATTCTTCTATAGCCCGTAAGTACTAACCATAGGTACAAAAAATAGTAGCAGTCTAGAAACTTTTTAGTTCCTCTCTTTTATTTTCTTGCTTTTCTTTCTATATTTAGGTATTAACATGGTTTTACAAGTACCATGCAACCTAAGGTCACTTGGAAATACGTGTCAAGGGGTAAATCCCCTGCACCCTTGGCCCATCGAAGGCTAATTGATGAGTCTTCTGAGGAGGAGCGCAGCTGGTCCGAGTATGATCCTCCTTTAGGGATGGCTCTCCCATGTCACCCGCGCAACTCGTCAACTGGCCAAACTGTTGTCCATTTTTTTGGTGAAGGAGAGATCGAACTACGCCGATAGTGATTGTGCTTCCTAGTCTGAGGAGAAAGTACAGAGTTCGGCCAATGGTGCGGGAAAGCCTTAGCCCAGAGTTGCCCCCAGCCCCCAGCCTCAAGCTCTGTCCAGGGACGCCTCCGACTCGGAGCCAGAGTCTGCTTCTGGCTCTGCTTCTGCTTAAGGTGACATAGATCCCGGGGTAGAACAGTCTATTCAGATTGCTAATGAGCCCACCTTGTAGTGTCTTCCGGGCATGTATCAGATCTATACTGAAGTCATCCGCCAGAATGCCCACAATAAACAAACCCGACAGATTGAGGAGGAACGACAAGTTCTTAAGGGCAGCCTCCACACCATTCCACATATACATGAGCTATTTTTGAGGCATCGATGTGATTGGATGGCTGAGAAGCTGCATCGGTATAGCTCGATTATGGTACTAGAGTTCTATGCCTCTTATACACCCACAGTTCAGAGGGACTTGCCCCGGAGAGCAAAGGCATTTGAGTAACTACTGCTCCTCTCTACACTTCTACGGGATATTCCCGTAGACATTTCAGAGTCCACCCTTCACCATTTTACTTACCCCCCTCCCATACTCAGCCGATTAATATGACTGAGTTTGATTATAAAATGCAGCTGGTCTGGAATAGAGTTGCGATGTAGGAGATGGAGCAGAGGAAGTCGCTACTCAAGTGGCTGGCCACTTATATTACTGACCAATTGGTTAACGCAGAGTGGATAAGAGATTTTATACTCCCTATCAAGAAGGCCACGTTGAACATTGCGGCCAAGTTTTGATGGTCTGTTGTTCGCTCGCAAACAACCTCTAAACATGAGTACTTAGCGGGGGCCAAGACAAACTACCGGGCTCACCCTCATAGTCAAAACATAACTAGAAAGGAAAAGTTTTATACATAGCAAAAGATCATGAGCAACGTCCCCGGAATGGAGGACTCACCAATAACCACTATAGAAAATCGTACTAGCCACGCGGAGGAGGATGGTCAAGCGGTGCTCCGGTCCCTACATGGTGACATCATGTAGGCATAGAGTATGCGTTAGTACATTTGAATGTACTAAGTATATGGGATGCAATGCAATGCTACATTAGATGGACATCATAGGAAAAATGCGTAATCATACCCAATAGATAGCATATTAATGAAATGATATGTATAATGATGCTTACATAAAAATCATATTTAGTGGGACGTAGTACATGTGTGGCGAGTGACCATCAATATAGTATTTCCAAGGCCTACCACCCCCTTGGAGAGGCGAAAGAGGTACAAACCCCTCAATATGGTTACACGGGCCTACCACCCCCCGAGCTAGGGACCAAGGTACAAACCCCTCGATATGGTTATACGGGCCTACTACCCCCCGTACTAGGCAACCAAGGTACCAACCCCTCGATACGGTTATACGGGCCTACTACCCCCGTACTAGGCTTGGTCGACTCACAACACTTATTTAGGGAAAATCATATACATGTGTCCATTTCATCATCATTTCAATACATTAATAACCATCCGACTCATAGGACGTACCTTGGACCTTCCCTTTCCTAAGAATTCTATAAATGGGCATTTTATCAAACACAAGGTGGGCAATTGTTCATAAATGATGATCATGTTTTCAAGAATACTAAGTCCAACCAATTCCAAAATCCATATAAATCAGCCCACCAACATACATATATATATCAACCTTCATAATTTGATCATGGAAGCATGTAAACCATAAACATCACATAATAATTCCATTTCATGATAATATGCAAAATGGACCATAATAGGGTGTGTAGTAGTAATTCCATAATTCAAGAGTTCATAAATGATCATAAGACCCATAAACTTGAAGTAGAAATAGAGGATAAATGGTTGGACTTGTGGAAAGGAAGGTTTCCACAATCAAACCCACATACCTCAACTTTGGAGAATCCTTGATGAAGATTGGAATGGAGAATCGAAGCTTGAGATTGAGTCTTGAATCCGGAATTAGAGCTTGAGATGTTTGAATTTGGTTGAAGATCTTGGTGGAATTTTTGGAGAGGGCTTAGAGAGTGTTTTTGGAGTTAAGAAAAATGACTAAGTATGGGACATATCCCCTTTTTATAAAAAACGTCTCCAACCCGCCTAAAAAAAAGCTTACTGGAAATTGCAAATCTGCACAGACAGGTTTTACGAAAATGGTCATAACTCCCTCATCCTAACTCGGACTAAGGTGAAACCAAGTGCTTTGGAAAGCTAACTCAAAGAGCTTTAATTTGATAGGTTGCATCCCTTCCATTTCCTTGTGTTCTAAGAGATATGCCCCTTTAAAGTTGACCCTCCAAATCGCAATTTTTGCAATTTTCGAATTTTGATACGGTTGCTCTAAAATTCGGGTTAGACCCATTTCCCACTCAATTTGACCCCACAAATAAGAATATGAAGTCGAATTTCCGAAATCATGCATGGATTTTGAGATATAACTCTCATTTGGAGGAGCTCTCGTTGTGAGATTTATTGATATGGTGTACTTGGACGATGCTTGAATGCATATCTGTGTCGTGCTACTACGTTAAATAAGGCGCTTCTTGGGAGGTAACCCAAGCTTTGTTTAAGTGTTTTTGAATAACATGTGTTGGTTTTGTAGGTTTGAGTACGAAATTGCAAGCTATGGCTACTAGGCGAGGGGTTGGACAACTCGGTGCATCGCCTAAAGAACCATAGGACCGCCTAATTTGATCAACAATTGAAGGCTGAAGTTGAAGGCTACACTCGAAGATTAGGCGAGCCAACTGCTCAGTCGATGTGTCACCGAGTGGATCGGCGATCCCTATCTAGTTCGCCTTCTTAACATGCAAAATAGTCTGGGCTCTGTTACTTTCAATGAGGTTTTGAACCACTCGGCACATCGCCGAACCAACCGGCAACGTTAATACCATCCCCTAAGGGGGCACGAACTAAAGGGTTTTTTTAAGCTTTTCAGATTCAAATTTTTATCGTACTTGAAATTTTCATCGTCTCCTCTCATACCCGCATACTTTTGCATTTTCATTATCATATTTACTGCATTTAGCTTTTATTGGAGTGCTCTGGATTTGTCCACGCCCCAGTTTGATCATTGTTGCATTGTTGTGTTTGCGTTGAGGTTAGTTTCCTTGGCTTTCAAAATTTTCATCCCATTTTCATAATTTAACTTGCAAACCAATGGGTATTTGATTGTGTGCTTGATATTATGCCTCGATTATTGTTTTTAGTTAGATTGTGTGAATTGGGTTTGAGTATGCTTAATTTTCGTAATTACTGCCCTTGATGAGCTGGGTATTTGAATTTCGTGATTGTAGGTTGTTGATTAATTGATCGGTGAAGTCTGAGTAGCCCCGAATTCAATCGAATTGCTTGAATTTACCCAATGATGGATTGGGTGACGTCCTTCTTAAGGGCAAATCATCATTTTGTTGTTTTCGAATCGATTTGGGGGTAGTCTGAGTACCCCGAGTAGAAATTGAGGTTGGGTCTAATCTAATTGGTGCTATTTGAGCTTTAATTGTTGTGTATTGGGTTGTTAACATTGAAAAAATTGGGGGGGGGGGGTTGATGCATTTAGTTGGGTTGGCGAGCTAAATCGGGCTCACCATTTTGATAACCGCATCGCCTATTGCACTCCCCATCGCCTTGTTAGTTTAAGCTTTTCCTGTGCATTCTGTTATATTTGGCAAGACCCTTTTTTCTCGCTGAGTGGACTTTTCCTCACCCTTTAAGCCTGAAATTTTCCTATTTCGATTTTTACTTTAGGAGATCCCCCTCTTGCTCGCCCAATAACTTTTGCGACTCGCCGACCTGATCGGCGAAACTTTCTACAAATTTTTCTGATTGATCCTTCTCTAACCCATTTCTATTGATTCTTGTGTTTGCTGATTTTTTTGACAGATATGCCTCGTCGTAAGGTTATTGCTCAGAACCTCCTCGGAAGAAAGCTAAAGAAATTGAAATAGCATTGGAGGTTGCTCAACCTCGGCTACAACCAACCCAACAACCCCAATCAAAGGGGAAGGGCAAGAAAAAGGTCATCGAGAGTTCCCCTTTTGAGAGTGAGGAACTATCTGTATAATTCACTTCTATAGAATCCGGAGGTTCAGAGGGTGAAGAGTCCGGGACTCCTATTAGGGAGATTATTAAGCGGACGCGTGCCGAGTTGCGGTCCAAGAAATTAAATGACCCCGTTGGCTAGGGTAAACACTTCAACTGTCAGACCTGAACCCCCAACTGTTTCTACTCCTGCCCCTACTGCTCCAGCTCCAATTCCGGGCCCAACTCAGCTTTCAAGGTGGATGAACAGGTTGAAAGCTGAGGGTTCATGCACGATCCTCGAGAAAAAGAGTTATTCCACCGATGGTGTGATGGACAAATATCCACATGTGTGCGAGACTATTTGCATCCACAAGTTCCAGATATTCACCGAGCCCCGGAGCCCTTACATAACTTCATAGGTGTGGGAGTTCTATGCTGCCTACTCTGATTTGATCCCGAGAGTGATGAAGTAGGCGTAGTCGATAAAACAAGTTGAGTTTGTTATGGTGCACAGGAAGAAGGTTAAGTGTAGCAAGACAGAGATTAATGTTGTCCTTGGTTGCACATTTAGGTGGCAGCATTCTTTGGCTGACAAGCTTAAGGGCAGTTTGGAGACCCTTAAGGGGTGGCTGGCTCCGTTAATTAGTGATGCCTCCCCCTGGTGGTTAGATGCTGGGGCCATCATCGAGAAAAAGGACCTCAATATTGTTGCGAGATATTGGTTTGGATTTCTAAATAGTACACTCATGCCTTCAAAGAATGAGTCAATTATTCTGCATCAGAAGGCCGCCCTATTGGGTTGTATTATTGATAGACAGTTGCTGAATCTGGGGATGATCATCGAGTGTGAGATGTTGATGAGGGCTACACTGCAGCACACCTCCTTTTTGTTCCTGATCTTGATCAGTGAGCTATGAAGGCGGGCTGGTGTTCCGTTCGACGCGAAGACGGATGTTGAGGTCACTTCGACCTCGTCTTGTGACATCCGGAGGATTGAGGCCAAGTATTTAAAAGATGAGGCCGAGAGGAGGAGGTGACCACTAGTTGATACGTCTCTAGCTGTTGATGTTAAGGCCATGGAGACGGGTTCTCCCACTCCCGCAGTTGAGCTGACATGTACTCCTGTTCCTGATGCTCCTGCCACTTTTGCCTTCTCACCGGGTCCCTATTCTGCCCCTACACCAGCTGTAGCTCCCGGCTCCTAGCCTTTGACACAGGCCATGATCATCAAGATGGGGAACCTTGCCCATTCAGTGGATGTACGAGCTTCTCGCGTCGAGGCAACTTTTCCGAGCCTGATTGAGAGTGCTATAGCTGCTGCACTTTCCCCCATTCGAGCAAGGTTGGCTGATCAGCGCCGGATTATTATGGCTCATGGGGAGGCTTTGGAGGCCTTCACCTCTAGAGTTGAGGCATGTGAGTGGAGAGAGGGTGCTTCTACGAAGTTGAAAGCCATCCGTACCGAAATTGCCGGCTTGAGGAAAGATGTGGATGAGCTGAAGTCCACCAACATTACAATGCTATAAGGTACTATGGATGTGCCAGAGTGTATGAGCATTTATTTTCCCTTACCTACCACCACCGGTGTCTCTCTGACAGCTGATGATGAGTGTGTGTCTGATGCATTTGAGATGGATGAGGAGGATATTGTTATGCATGATCGAGAGGTGTATGCGGATCTCACGGATTTGGAGGACGACATGGTCTGAGCTGCCACTATCAATTTTCTCTGGGAGACTTCTATTATTGGGTTTAGTGGGACCTAGCACACCGTGGAGAGTACATCGGGCACTGATGCCCAGGCTGATGACACACCTCCGAAATTGCGGGACAAAGGGACTGTGTCATGCACTTTCATTATCTTTAGTCTTTATGTTTACTTTGTTATTTCGCATTGAGGACACTTCTTTGCCTTTTTGATGGGGTGGTGACTTTCCTAACCCCATTTGGTTGTATGTTTGGATTGTTGTTTTTATTTTGAATTGTTGTATTCATTTTGATTTTTCAAGAAAGTGGTTTTGGTTTCTCGTGATATCTCTCTTTTCTTATCATTATTGATTGTGTGTTGAATGAAAGAAAGCAGTTCTCTTATACTTTTGAGTGTCGATTGTGTTCAATATCGATGACTTGAATAGTGCTCTCGATTGAACGATATGTTGGTGAGCGTCAACGAGGTAAATTGGAGTTGCATAGTCTTGTGTAAACTCTTAGCCTCTTATTGTGACTAGCGAACTGTTGATGGTGAGTCTTGCAATTACCGTTGCACGCAAGCTTGACACGTAGCGTTGTGATCCACAGTTGTGTCTGAATGCCATGTATGGTGAGTTTTACTTGAAAGGTGTGTATGATGATGCCTAGAACTTGCCCCGGTATTCCAATTGACTAAGCATTGGTGAATGTAGGAAATGATCTTAGGCACACATTTTTTAGGGTGAAGCAAATTTATATACCTTTGTTGGCCACCTTGTTGAGTGTGTGAACCCAGCTTGGCACCTTTTGAGCTTATCCTTTTCTTTGGATTAAAACATAAATGCAAAGCCTTTAGCTGTTTGTTTGATAATTCCTTATCTTGCCCACCTATAACCTTCGTGAGGTATTGGTTAATTTGAATAGCAAACTTAGGTCAAAAGCCTAAGTTGGGGGTGTGGTGAGAATGAAGAAAGAAATTGAGCTTGAGGTCCGTGAACTTGATCATTTGAAAAATTCTGTGTGAAAAATATGGAACCCCTCCACACAAAAAATTAGAGAGAAAAAGAAAGAAGAGATGAAAAAAATTCAAATATAATAATGCCATAGTGCATTAGTGAAAAAAAAAGAGGGGTACTCCTAGAAATGTTTTGTGTGCAGCAAAGTGACAAATGATCAGTTGAGAAGTTGAAAAGTGGGGAAGAAAGGAAAAAAGAAGTAAATTGGGAACCGAAATGGGTGATTTTCACTCATTTGGATTCCTTTTCATGTGATTTTGTGGCACTTTAGAGAAAGAGGTTAATTTTCCTTTGAATATGGTTGTTTCAGGTACATGATGGTTAAAAAGGAGTTTTGATGAAAAAGAACAGAAATTGTGGCAAAATTGAGCTTAAAACAGAGAAATTGGAGCTGCCAGTGAAGTGTTCTCCGTGAACGCGAGAAAGCCTCTGCGAACGCGGAGTGTAAAGTTGCTGGCCAGCATGAACGTGGGTGAAACTCCACGAATGCGGAGTTCAACCATGCTGAGTACCACGAATGCGGGACATCCTCTGCGATCGCGGAGTGCAATGATGTTGAACTCCGCGAACGTGGAGCTACCTCCGTGAAAGCGGAGAACAAATGTGACTGGCGTCTGGGCATATTTTGAATTTCTCATTTTGACCCTAATTCACCATATACACTCATTCACAGCTATTCGGAGACAATTATTAATCAGATTAGACAAAGATTACACTGAAAATAGAGAGAAGAACCTCCAGATTGAGGCTTGGGCAAAGCTTTGAGAGCAAGATTCCTCAACAAACACCATTAGAGTGAAGATTGTGAGCTTGATTAGTAATTATTTTTCATTCCTTCTTCAACTCTTTGCTTTGTATTGTTGAATTCTAGGTTTTAATTGTTGATTAGTGATTTGGATATTGTGTTAGACATAATCAATATTTGGGTTTTTGATTTCTACCTTCAGCTTTTGTAAATAGTTGAATGCTTTATCATTTATGAAATGGGTCTTTGATTATCAAATCAATTTTAAGCTTTAATTTATTTCCATTGGGTTTGATCATTCCTTGGACTTGCCCATTTACTTTGATTGAGCTATTTAGAGTCAATTGAGGTTGGGAAAGGTTGATTGGTGCAATATTTGAGGTTTAACAACTCATTTGTTGGATTGTTGCTAGAAATAGTGAATCCTTGCATTGCCTTTAATTGGATTGCTTGTGTTGCCACTTGATTGGGTTCGAAAAAGCTAATGGAGAAATACTAACCTATATTTGAGAGAAATAGGTGAGTAATTTAGAGTCCAAGGCATATATCATTTTACCCATGATCAATTGAGATTGTATGAAACTAGTTTGCAATGGATTGTATGAGTTTTAGTTTACTTCCCATTCCCAAATTCCTTTGGAAATCTTGTTCGCAAAGACATTGTTCCTTGTTCTCCTCCATATCCTATCCTAATTCGTTACTTGAAATCTTCTCATTTTATAATTGTACCTTTCATTTGGGATTCAAACTAGTAGCTAGTAATTCTTTGTCTCTTGAATCGCCTTGCACATTGTTCCTCGTGGGATCGACCCCAACGCTTCATTGGATTTATACTTTTTAGCGACCGCCCACACTTCGAATCATAAGAGGTGTGGTTGAGTGTTATCAAAAATGGCGCCGCTGCCGAGGAACAATTTGGCGTATTGAATTGATTGAAATTTTTTAGTTTGCTCGTTTCTATCCAAATTGTGAATAGTTGTTTCCTTTGTTTAGTTTTCGTTTGCTTTTATGGCTTCTTGTGAAGGAACAATGGTTGGTGTTTGCAAGCCCTATGTTTATGACCCATGGCCTTGTTGTGGAAGACTTCATATTTGAAATAGTTGTTTTGATGCCTCTTTAGATGAAGAGATGTGTGAAGAGATGGGTGTTGTGAGTCAATCCTGGCTCTTGTACATGTCTCATCGACTTGAAAAGGGTGAGAGGCTAAGAGATCTAATGTTCCATATGAGGGATGATTCCGCAACTTGCACCTCACTAGGTGCCATGAGATGATCTAACTTGAGCTTGAAATTGCTACTTTGAAGGCCAATGTGAGATCAACGTTTCGAGTACGCAAGGCTCCTCGTCAAGTGGTCAAAAATAAAGAGTTGGAGTTGGCCTCTCAAGAAAAAGGGATTATGATTAGCATGGATGAAATCTTTTGTATTTGCAACCAAACCGTGCCAATAATATTCCAATATGCCAAAATCAAGGAAATGATACTAGAGTTGCAAGAAAAAGCCAAAGAGATCATATATGGCAACTCTAGTTCATTTGAGTGTGATGGTGTCATATATTTGAGGGCCAAGAGTTATAAAGGTCAATGTTAAAAAGGCCTAATGATACTATCACTATTGCCCAATACACCTCCACGAAAATATGATGTGAAGTTGGGCAAGAAATTTAAATCTTCGAAGTGGAGAGATCGAGTGAAATGTGTGATGCTCTCATGTCATCCCCATGCCCTTCGAAGAGAAAATTATTTGAAGTTGGGGAGAAGATACATCGCCTCGAAGTGGAAACATAAAGGGTGATGCAACCGGCGTCGCACCGCGACGTTAAATTGTGTGCTTGATGGGAGGCAACCCATCGGTATCAAAAAATTTAATTTTTAGTTAATTTTGAGTTTCCTTTAATTTTTAGGACAGATTAGAATTTTATTTTTGACTAATACTCATGATTTCATAATGTTTGGAAGTATTTTGAACAAGTTTGGAAGCAAATATTTACATGGGATTGAAGTTTGGGGTGAACTTTCTTCAAATTGGACGTTTGGAACACTTTTTTGAAGCTGAAGATCGCCTAAATGCAATGGGCGAGTCGCCTAATGGTTCCTACCATCGCAAAAACTTCTAGTAACTTGCCAGAGTTTCATGCATGAATTTCTCTCTGCAAATGCGGAAGAGGGTCCGCGAACGCGGAGGTCAACCTGTCGGACCCTCCGTGAACACACTCCTTCAGCCACAAGCACGGAAGCCAATCTTTCTCAAGGGCGCGAACGCGGAAGAGGGTCCACGAACGCGGAGGTCAACCTGTCAGACCCTCTGTGAACGCGCTCCTTCGGCCACCAATACGGAAGCCAATATTTCTCAAGGGCGCGAACGCGGAGGTTTAGGTACTTT
The DNA here is from genome assembly GCA_018342035.1 of Solanum appendiculatum. Classification (NCBI taxonomy): domain Eukaryota; kingdom Viridiplantae; phylum Streptophyta; class Magnoliopsida; order Solanales; family Solanaceae; genus Solanum; species Solanum appendiculatum. Next base: position 6,471 of record JAGDQO010002377.1, on the reverse strand, counting down.
AATAGTGAGAACTGCCAAAGGACAGTTCATTTTTAAGCAAACTCAACTCCCCTTGTCCCCTCAGTTTTTCAAACGGAAAATTCCCTTTAAGTTCTCCCCTAATCTCCCTTGCTTCCTAGTTTTTGCTTTGTGGGTTGCATCAACTTTACATGTATGTCTTTACCCCTTCACTTTAGCACATTTTTGTTGAGCGAAAATTGCAATGTGGTGCTTTAAACTATGCGTGTGCTTTGAACTTGATTGTATATGTTTATTTTGTGGTTATTGGGTAGAATTAATGATTGTTGCCTTGTGATTATTGAAAATTGATTCGTTAGGCTTGATTTGGGAGTAATTTTTGTGAAAATCCTTGAAATTTTGTGCTTCATGGTTGCATCAACTTTACATGTATGTCTTTACCCCTTCAATTTAGTACATTTTTGTTGAGAGAAAATTGCATTATGGTGCTTTAAAGTGTGTCTATGATTTGAACTAGATTGTATGTATTTAGGTTGTGGTTATTGGGTATTATTCAAGATTGTTGCCTTTTGATTATTGATAAATGATTCTCTAGGCTTGATTTGGGAGTAATTTTTTTCAAAATCCTTCAAATTTTGTGCTTCATGGTGTTCTACAATTGAACTTGATTTTTGTTGTGTTTAATTTTTAGTATTTGGATAAATTCGATGTTTGTTGGGTTTTTCTTTGATCCTTGATGTTTGTGGGTATAATTGAGGGTGGATTGATGTAGAAAATTGATGTTGAAGAGTTGCCCGTGAACTGCTTGTTGAAATGCCCAAATGAGCATTGTTTTTCTGGGGACGATAAATTTTTCACGAACGCGGCCATTTGTCCGCGAATGTGGATGTTTAGGTTCCCTTGTACTGCGAACGCGGCCACTTGTTTTGTTAACACATAGGTCTATTTGCTTCTGAGCTGTGAACGCGGCTGGTTCTCCATGAACATAGAGGTAAGGCAGTTAACTCTCCGTGACAGCGGAGAAGAAATCTGTTCTGTCCCAAAATAGTAACCTTGCAATGCATCGATCAGGACCTATTTTAAATATTTTCTTTGGCGTAAGTACTTCCTAATACATTGTTTTAAGTGTCCACAAGAACTTTTAACCTGTTTGCTTCTTTCATAGGTACTTTGAGCTAAAACTGTCTACCGACAACATTCCCCGAGAGTCCAAAATTGTACAAGAGGAAGATTACTTTGATGCTACAAAATTCCTCTCATCTAAATGTGCCTGGAAGTACGATGAATACCTGGGCCGAGCTGTAGTGAAGGAAAAGGGGATATGTTTGGAGAAGCTCGAGAGTGGAATGCCGGAGTTTTATAATCGGCTTATGGCTAGTAGATGGATAATATTTTCTGCCCAGCCTATCAACGCTAATCACACACTTGTAGCAAAATTTTATGCTAATGCCTTGGAGATGGATTTAATGAGGCAGCAGTGACTACCGTTCGAGGGGTGCATGTGTATTTCAGCCCGACAGTGATTAATGCATATTATGGTCTTTCGAACGCTAACAACAGGGTGTATTTAGACTATCACAAAGAGTTGGGTGGCCACTGGCTCATGGATAAGTTGCATAACAGTGAGCCTCCAGAGTGGTTCGAGAATAAGAGAGGGGTGGAGTCCCGTGAGTTCAAACCTGAGGCCAAGACTTGGCTTTCTATTATATGTGCTCGGGTCATTCCTTCTAATCATGACACCGAGGTCACCTTGGTCAGGGCACTTGTGATTGCAGCCATTATAGATGGGCTGGAGGTTAACGTGGGGCAACTGATCGTTGATCACATCATTGAGGTGGTTCAGGGGAGAGACAAGAGCATAATTTTTCCTTCATTGATCACTCAATTGTGCTACAGTGCAGGAGTACCAAAACTCCCTAATGATGATTAGAAAAAGCCGGGCAAGGAGATTCATCCTCTTAAGAAGAGGGGTGCACAGGGCGATAGGCAGAAGAAGAGGAAGATCAACGCTCTTGACTCCCAGTTTGGACAGTTCACCAAGCCCACTTCTAAGGCTGGTGCTTCATCTTCTGCAGGACCTCTCTAGTTTGGACCTTTTACTATGCGCAATATATCCTCTGAGATCTCTGGAGTCGATATGCAAATTAGAGAGTTGGTCGGTGGCCTGCCTTCTGGACTGTCTAGGGCTGCCACTACTAAGGGTGCCCCGCACCCACACTTGCTTCTGTTTCTGCTGCACAGAAGGCCATGTCCGACAGGCTTGAGCATATGAGTTGGAGAGAGGGGAAGATCGAGCAGCGTCAGAGAATCTTGCGGGAGCACGAGAAGAGGAAGAGCATGTTCCTGAGCAAGATGATGGGAAAGCTTAGGAAACTAGGCAGTAGCAGTGCTTCGGATGATGTGGACCTCACATTTCCCTCCAATGAGAGCTCAGAGTGATTGCATCTCAGGGAGTCCCTCGTATTCTCTTTAGATATCTGTACTGTGAGAACATAATTTGATTTTCAGTAGGGGGAGCTCCCTTGTAGCTTCGGTTTTGTACTTTCTGTTTTGGATGTTTGGGATTATGTTGTTTGATGTTTATTCTATTTTATTGATTCTGTTCCCTTGTCGGGCTTTTGGATCTTAATTGTGGATTGTGTTGGATTTGTCGTTTTCGTTTTAGTAGTTTTTATTGCTTTTGATTGCTTCTTTATTTTATTTCTTTTATTTTTTCTGATGGTGTTGTTGATTGGAGATTTTGTTGATTGGCGATCCCCTATGATGGATAGAGTGATGCCTTTCTTATGGGTAAAGCGTCGGTTGGTTGTGTGGTGAAGTCTGAGTAGCCATTGTTTATGTGCGGTCAAGTCTGAGTAGCCGGTTCCGAATTGATGTATGAGTTTGCCCAATGATGGATTGGTTGACGGCTTTCTTAAGGATAAATTCGTCATTGTCTTTTGGGGAGGTTGTGGTTGTTTGGTACTAAGAATATAGTCTTGCATGTGAAAAATATTTTGAACATACCCCCTCCGTTTTGAAAATTGAGCATATGTTGAATGATTTTGTGACAACTCTTGTGACTTTTTTTGTGACTTTTCGTTGGTTGGAGATTTAATTGTTCATTGCCACTTCTTTGTTGAAAAGGAAATAAGATTTTGATCCATCTTGAGTGATTTGCATGCCATGTGTTGTGAGTTGTTGAATAATGTCTTGTGTTCGTTTATGTTACCTAGAACTTGCTCGGTTGGTCTTGAAATATTGGTCATAATTGAGTTGGGTTGGAAAAATGATCTTAGGCTTTCTTTGATTATTTTTGAAGTCTACTTGGCCTAAAAGTCCCACCTTTGCACTAAATGTATACTTAGTTGTCCCCTTTAAGCCTAAATACCTTTTATTGGCAACCTCATTGCAAGCCTTATCCATTTTGAAAATATACATCTCTGTTGAACCCCTTCCCTCCTTGAACTTAAAGTTGTGAGAGTTGAGGCTAAATGCCTAAGTTGGAGGTATTTTTCGAAATTCATAGAAGGGATGCCTATTGCATAAGAGGTTGATTTAAAAATAAAAGAGAAAATGTTGAAAATGGTTTCATGTGGGGCTTCTAGAATGAAAACAAAGAAAATGAAAAGGTGAATTGTGCATTGGTTTGGAAAGTGAAGAAAATGTGAAAAAGTTAGAAAATGTTGAGTTGTTGAGTAGAGTTCAAGGAGGGTGTAGTCACTTGTACCTAAATGATATCCTTACCTTCCCTAAGCCTACATTACAAGCTTAACAAAGTCTTTGTGATTTCTAACCAAATGAAGTTGAGGCAATGTTGATTGAAAATATGGGCAAGCCTATGGTGTGGCATTTGTGTTCATGAGATGTTCTTTTGTGAGTGTGAGTGTTTGTGTCTTGGTCCCTTGTTTGTAAATACTTTGTGAGTGTTTTGGGACATTTCTTTTCTTATGAGGGCGCGTAGGTTGCTTGAGTGGTGATTTTGAAAATTCCTAATTCCATCAACTGAGCATGTAGAAGAGCTAACGAGTTCAGTCATATCTTGAGTTTGAGTTGTTGTCACTTAATGATTCTTGGGTTTTTGAAAAATAACCCATGAGAATGAGGGGTTGTTTTTGTGAAAAGTTTTTCTTCAAGACTATTTGTTAGTACCAACCAAAGTCATGATCATGATCTCTATTTGGAATGAAAGTGTGTTGTGTTTATTGTGATTGCCTCCTGTGCTTTTGATTTTGTTTTGGTTGAGGATAAGCTAAGTTTCTAAGTTGGGGGTGTTTATGAGTGGGTGATATTCACTTATTTGGAGTCCTTTTCTTCTGATTTTGTGGTACTTAAGTAGAAAAATAGGCTAATTTTCCTTTGAATATGGTTGTTTCAGGTACATGATGGTTAAAAAGAAGTTTTGATGAAAAAGAATGAAATTTGGGGCGAAATGGAGCTGAAACCAGAAAAATTAGAGCAGGCAGTGAAGTGTTATCCGCGAACGCGGGAAAGCCTCCGCGAATGTGAAATGTAAAGTTACTGGCCAGCGCGAACACGGATGAGCTTTCCCAAATGCGGAGTTCAACCATGCTGAGTACCGCGAACGCGAAGTGCAATGATGCTGAGCTCCGCGAACGCGGAGCTTCCTCTGCGAATGCGGAGAAGAAACGTGACTGGCATCTGGACAGATTTGGAATTTCACATTTTGACCCTAATTCACCATATACTGTCATTCAAAGACATTTTGGATGATTATTCATCAAATTAGGCTGGGATTACACTGAAAATAAAAAGAAGAACCTTGGGGATTGAGGCTTGGACATATCTTTGAGAGCAAAATTCCTCAACAAACACCATTAGAGTGAAGATTGGGAGCTTGATTTGTAATTATTTTTCATTCCTTCTTCAACTCTTTGCTTTGTATTGTTGAATTATAGGTGTTAATTGTTGATTAGTGATTAGGATATTGTGTTGGACATAATCAACATTTGGGTTTTTTGATTTCTACCTTGTGCTTTTGTAATTAGTTGAATGTTTTATCATTTATGAAATGGGTCTTTGATTATCAAATCAATTTTAAGCTTTAATTTATTTCCATTGGGTTTGATCGCTCCTTGGACTTGCCCATTTACTTTGATTGAGCTATGTAGAGTCAATTGAGGTTGGGAAAGGTTGATTGGGTCAATATTTGAGGTTTAACAACTCATTTGCTGGATTGCTGCTAGAAATAAAGAATCCTTACATTGCCTTAAATTGGATTGCTTGTGTTGCCACTTTATTGGGTTCGAAAGAGCTAATTGAGAAATACTTGTCTATATTTGAGAGAAATAGGTGAATAATTTAGAGTCCAAGGCATATATGATTTTACCCATGATTAATTGAGATTGTATTAAGCTAGTTTGCAATGGATCGTTTGGGTTTTTGTTGATTTCCCATTCCCAAATCTCTTTGGAAATATTGTTTGGAAAGACTTTGTTCATTTTTCTACTCTATTCCCTATCCTAATTCATTACTTGAAATCTTCTCATTTTATAATTGTACCTTTCATTTCAGATTCAAACTAGTAGCTAGAAATTCTTTGTCTCTTAAATCGCCTTGCACATTGTTTCTCGTGGGATTGACCCAACTCTTCGTTGGGTTTATACTTGTTAGCGACCACCCACACTTCGAATCGTAAGAGGTGTCGTTGAGCGTTATAAAATATGGCGCCATTTTTGATAACGCTCAACCACACCTCTTATGATTCAAAGTGTGGGAGGTCGCTAACAAGTATAAACCTAACGAAGAGTTGGGGTCAATCCCACAAGGAACAATATGCAAGGCGATCGAAGAAACAAAGAATTACAAGCTACTAGTTGAATCCAAAATATAAGATACAAATATAAAATGAGAAGATTTCAAGTAACGACTTAGGATAGGGGATAGAGGAGAACAAGGGACAAAGCCTTTTCAAACAAGATTACCGAAGGGATTTTGGAATGGGAAATCAATTAATACCCATACGATCCACTACAAACTCGCTTCATACAGTCTCAATTATTCATGGGTAAAATCATATATGCCTCAGACTCTAAATTATCTACCTAATTCTATCGAACATAGGCAAATATTTCTCAACTAGTTCTCACGAACCCAATCAAGTGGAAACACAATCAATCCGATTAAAGGTAATACAGGATGTACTATTACTAGCTAAAATCCAACAACTGAGTTGCTAAACCTCAATCAATGCACCAATTAATCTTTTCCAACCTCAATTGACTCTAAGAAGCTCAATCAAATTAAATGGGCAAGTTCAAGGAGTGATCAATTCCAATGGAAAGTAATTAAAGCAAGAGATCAATTGGATAATCAAAATGCCATTTCATAAATACGAAAGAAGTCAACTAATTGAAAAAGCACAAGATATAAAAAAAAACCCAAATATTGTTTGTCACTAACACAATATCCAATTCACTAGTCAACAATTAACACCTAAAATTCAACAATACAAAGCAAAGATTTGAAGAAACGATGAAAGATAATTAAAACCCAAGTTCGCAATCTTCACTC
>JAGDQO010002376.1:0-202850 GCA_018342035.1 Solanum appendiculatum | reverse complement strand
GATCAACCAATCTCTGAGCTCACATGAAGGAGATAACTTTGATAGGGTAAGAACCACTAGCACTCGTCCACTCAACTCTCGGGACATCTAGCATTGCTAATTCACAGTATTAGCAAAACAATCAAGAATCACATGATGTGGGGAGAGCCAATCCATACCCAAAATAACATCAAAGTCTACCATCCCCAAAATGATCAAGTCTACCCAAGTCTCATACCTAGCCAAAAAAATAAGACAGAATCGATGCACTCGATCCACCACTAAGGATTCACCCACTGGTGTAGAAACATGAATAGGCACAAGCATGTAATCAGACATCATATCAAACCCAACAGTAAAATAGGTAGACCCATAAGAGAAAGTAGACCATAGATCAAACAATAAAGACACCGGTCGATGAAAAATTGGGACAATACTTGTGATCACAACATCAAAAGTTTCAGCCTCAAGTCTCTCGGGAAAAGCATAACACTGGCCATCCCAGCCACATGTAGTCTGAGTAGAACCCTGACCTCCACCTTGCAGAGCTATAGCACCTTTACCAGAGGTTCTACCACTTCTGCTGGACTGACCTCTACCTCGACCGCTAGTCGGAGGCACTGAATATTTAGGTGCAGCAGCTGAATAAGTACGTTGGGGTCGCGAGTGAGTCTGTAGAGGGCACTGTCAAATCATATGACTTGGATCCCCACAACCATAGCAAGATCTCAACACGAATAACTGTTGTTGCGAACCAGATGAGCTACCATGGCCACCTCGGCCAGAACCACAAAATCCTCGAGCTGACTTCCCACTCTCAATTGGTGGCATAGATGCATGAACCGGCCCAGGGCGCTAAAAGGAGCCACTACCTCGATGTGAATCCTTACCTCTAGATGATGCACCAGAAAATAGACCAGAAGAATGAGCCCTCTTAGGCTCTCCATACTCCTCTAAAAGCATCAACTCTGCCTCCCTGGCAGTGCTCACAATGGACTGGAAGAAGCCCCCTATCTAGCTGCTCGAAACATATACGATTGGGTAGAGAAAGACAACCGTCTCACAAACCTTCAAACTCTCTCTGCCTCATCAAGAACAATAGTCATAGCATGCCTAGAAAGCTTACAGAAACGGGTCCCATACTCAGTCACAAACATACTGCTCTGTCTCAAGTTGTCAAACCTTAGTCGACTCTCCTCGCTCATTCTCCAATGGATGAAGCGTCCTAGAAAGAACTAGAGAACACATCCCACTCTATCGAAGCAGACCCAACTGGTCTAGACCTCCCAGAGGTCCTCCACCACTTTATTGTGTGTCCACGCAACTGAAGTGTAACAAAATGAACACCTCGAGCATCTACGATACCTAGTGCATCAAGCATCTCATTGAACAAAGTCAAGAACTCATGAGCATTTTCATTCTTACCACTCTGAAATTGGGGTGGTTTCATGTTCTGAAGCTTCTCATAGCACCGCTGCTCAGCTGTTATCAGAATAACATCACGAGCAATTTGAATACCCACAACCTGTGCCGAAATCACTTGTGGCTGAGCCACTTGATCCTGAATACCCGGAGTGTACTGTTGACCTGGAGTATACGGTCCTAACCAGGTCTGAGAACCATGTTGTGTACCTGTCGCACCACCCTGAGAGAAGTTCTCCATTACACTAAGCATCCTCATCAAAGTCTCCTGAAATAAAGAAGCTCCCAACTCAGAAGGAACTTAGTAGCAACCTCAACCTGTTGCTCAGGAGAAGCTTCTCTACCTCAACCTCTGGCTAGTGCCACTCCATGGGCATGACCTCTAGCCAGTGCTACTCTACGAGCACCGCCTTTAGGTTAGGCCCTACCTCTACCTCTAGCTGGGGTCTCAACAACTACCTTGGGGACTACTGTCCCTCTACCACAAGAAACAAAAGCTCTAGTCTTTGGCATCTACCAAAGCAATATGCAATAACTCAGCACAACGAAGGCAACCACGCATGATAAGGAAGAATGAACAAAAGGAAGTTTCTAAAAGTTTTCCTAGCCTCTCGAAGATAAGTATAGACGTATCCGTACTAATCCTCAAGACTCTACTTAGACTTGGCTTGTACATATGTGAGACCTATGAACCTGGGGCTCTGATACCATTTTGTCATGACCCAAAAATGGACGTGATGGCAATTGTCCTTTCCCATCAAGACAAGTCAGCCTCAACCAAAAAAAAACAAAAGAAAAGCAGAAATAAATGAAGCAAGATCAAGACAAAGGTGACAAATCTTACTCATTCTAAATAACACCTCAAAGACTGGTTGTGAAGTGTACAAGCAACAAAAGTAAATACAAAATTCAAAAGATAAATATAAGTCTCAATGTTTTTGCTTCTCAAATAGAATAAAGTATAATAAAAGGAAAAGAGGGCCTGCTGAAATGACAAGAAGCTACCTCTTAAAGTCCTTCACAAGCCTTGAAATCAGAAAAAAGAAGAAGATCACATGGGTCAGAGCTCGGAACCTACACAAGTATAGAAGCAAGGAGTGAGTACCACCAACACGGTACCCAGCAAGCAACCTAATAAATAAGGCAACCTAGCTAAATTGAATACTCATTTCCATCCCAACCAAGCCTTCACAAACTACAACCTGCACAGATATCAGCCCAGCCTAACAGTTCTACAATAAACAAGTCTCAATGCTAAAAGATCGTAGACCAAATGTCACAATTCAACAACCGATAAGAATCAAAACATTTACTCTCGAGTGCAAGGCATCTAAATTCACAAATAGCACATGTTCAACTGATGTATCAAATAAACCGAATAAACACATCAAATAGCTCAGTAATATACATAAAATAAGTCAAAATGTATGCATCAAGTAAATTGATCACAAAGTCAACATAAGCTGAAACCATTTCCCTTCGGCACAATGTCACTAGCCGAAACCATTTCCCTTCGGCTTTCACATTATTTCACTTGTCGGAACCATTTCCCTTCATCATTTAGATCACTAGCCGGAAGCATTTACCTTTGACTTTTATCATAAGATAGCACTTACCGAAACCATTTTCCTTTGACATTTATATCACTACCCAAAACTATTTCCCTTTGGCTTTCACATTAGTCACTTGCTGAAACCATTTCCCTTTGACATTTACATCACTAGCCTGAACCATTTCACTTCGGCTTTCACATTAATCACTTGTCAGAATCATTTTCCTTTGAAATTCACATCACTAGTCGGAACCATTTTCCTTCGGCTTTCATCAAGTGTCTCATCATGGTATTCATCAAATAATGCACACAAGCAATATAACACCACACGAAGAGACAACAATTCATATCACACAAGTCCACTTTCATGCATTCATAAAATTCACCAACCAAATATATAGGGTCACAACAAGGCAATTCACAATTTAACATGATCATCAAGAAGCCGTTTCAAGTTTCCTATTTGTGTTGGTTTACATTACTAAAGTGGAAAACAATAACCCTTCACCTCATTCCTGATTACCCCCAACACATAGACAATGAAGAGAAATAACAATTCAACCAAATTGCAAAGTTTAAGAGATCACTTGCCTCAAATCAATCAATTAATCACTTCAAGAGTTGAGTCTTCCCTTTCCGAGTCACTTCCTAAGCCACACAATATATAATAATCAAGTATTCACAATCATATACCGAAAATCACAATACCCACACCAATACACTTGAAAAGTGGGTTAATCAACACAAACCTCAATTTCAAAAAGAAGGTTTGAATCCGGAAATTAATACTTGAAAACATTACTCAAAGCTTTAGGAACTCGTTTGAGAAAACCATTTCGAAAAAAATATTAAAACCACTTCAAAATCACCATTTTAGTTTAGAAACTTGAGTTCATGAAAAACCTCCACATTTACCAATCAAAATCTCATATTTTGATGTTAAAACCAAAAATTAATCAATGGAAAATGTAGGATCAAGAAGGCTTATCGAAATGATCTAGCACAAAAAATCCTTTCAAAAACCGCCAATAAGAGTTCCCCAAGCTCAAAAATGGTGAAATGGGCTCAAACCCCAAAATTGCAGGTCAAAAACCACTTTCTGATGTCACAAAAGTGACCAAGCGAACCCGCTAAAAACACGGGCCTCATTAAAGTGAAACCCTTTTGGCTTTAGCGAGGATCGCTTAAGCGACATGTCCTTCACTTAAGCGAATGTCGCATAAGCAACGGGACCTTCGCATAACCGAAGCCTGTAGCACGAGAAAACTCAGCCAACTCTAAAAACATCAAAATGACCCTCGGGATTCATTCGAAAACCCGTACACACAAATCAGATATACAAGTCAATTATACTCAATGTTCCAAACTCAATGGAACCGTCAAAATATGAGTCAGAGGTCTCCTTGACCCGACATCCGTAAAAAATACAAGAAACAAACTCAACGCCTAAAAAGGCCAAAAACAATTCAAGACCACTTAAAAGTCAACGAAGACCACTTCTATGCCTCAAATCATCCTCCGAATCCAACGGAACTCTCGAAATTCTGATCCAAGCATTCGAACTCCAAATGTTGACCAAAGTCAATTCAAAGACTAAAATTCCACAAATTCACAATTTAGGACCTCAAATCCTCAAAAAGAATCAGAATCAGCAACCAAAAACTCTCACGGATCAAATTTCATATTCTGGAACTAATAGAATCGATGAAATTCCATTTCGACACTCGAAACTCCAAAAGACTTTGAAAATTTCTTTTAAGCAACTTAGCCTTTCAAACTCAAAATTATCAAAAATCTCAACTTTCAACTCTAAGTTTGGAACCAACTTCCAAAACTCAATCAAGAAACAACTCGGGGTCAAAATCGAGAGGGAAAAATTGTAATTTTCACAAAAACACCAAAAATGAACAATTGGGTAATTACAAAGAATAATAAGTAGCCGAGTGTTTTAGTGTTAGTTAGTATACACGTATCTTATATACCTAATTTTCACTATTACATTTTGTTTCATTTGTTTATCATGATATGCAATCTGTATTTAAAACCAAGACTAATGACAACAAAACTTTGCAGAAACAATAAAATTCCAAAGTTTAAATCATGTACTGAAGAACAGAAATTAATAACATTAACAAAAATTAGAAACTGTAAAACATACCAAAATATGTAACGATTGTATGAAACAGAAAGGAAAGAAAATCAAACCCACTGAATGGACAGTGTCCCTTAAGGAAATTATTTCCCTCTAGTATCCTAGATTTGAACTGGAATAGATCTTCCTAGGGTAGAAGGATTCTATTAACCAATGTATTGATACCCAAAACAATGGTGTCAGCGAGCCACTCAACGGCACACGAATATTTGATTGTGCAGAAGAAGAAGAAGAAGTTCAGAAATTTCGTAAGTGAAAAGTCTGAAGAATCATAGGTATTTATAGCAAAGAAGCACTATTTCTGAAAGTTTGCAACCTTTTAGAAACCACATGACCGTTCATGAAAGTTTCCAACCTTCCAGAATAGTCATGGTTGTTCCTGAAAGTTACAACCTTTTAGAACAGTCATTTCAAACGGTGGGAAATTCAAATAAAACGGGAAAGATATTTTAAAAAATGGGTCGCGCGGATCCGAGTTGGGTTGGGTCGCGCGGATCCGAGTTGGGTTGGGTCGTTTCGGTTAATCAATTAAATAATTGACATTGCTCAGGCTATTATTTAATTAATAATTAAATAAATAAATCACTAAAATAAACTTTGTCCAAAAAATAATCTCTCGATCATTTTCCAAAACCAAAGCCGAAGCCGACCCGAGCGAGCGATGACGACGACGGCGTGAGGGGGTCTCTCTTTCCAACCCTTTTAACAACTAGTAAAAGTATTTTTCTATTTAAAAACTTTAACTTTTCTTTCCACCACTGATGAGGGAGAAATGTTTTTTCATACTAAAGCATAAGAGAACCTTTCAAATTCCTCTTTTCGTCTTTCTTTCATTTCCCATTAATTCTTACAATATACCCAACAATCCCCCACATGAATGGGGAATGGTTATAACACAAAGGAATGCACAGATGAGTGTGTACTTTACAAGCAAGGATCAATTGTATCTGGATAAGTAGGTTTCCCTTTGAAATTTCGTTAGTGAACATATGTCTGATATACTCGGTCAATTGGTAGATGTGATATCATTGAAACTGTCGAGCTTTAGTTTATACTTAGACAACCATATGTCACACTATCAAACCTTTACCGTGTATGATTCTTACGGTTGTGTTCGTTTCAGCCATGAACACCTCCTGGTTTCATGAGTGTATAGAGAATAGGCTTTTTACAATGATTCTCTTGGAAGCGGCTTACACCTCACACTCACATAGGTGATTTCTAACCAAGTCATCGCTTAGATACACTATTTGGTCAAAACAGCAAAACTTAGCAAATCATTAAAAATTTTAAGCTTAATTAACTCGTTAACAAGCCTTATTGTTTTAACCCTGTTTCAGAACATTGTCTTCATCATGAGAATGGATTGAGTTGATTGACAATGCCGAACCGTCAGTCACAACTTTGTTTTCTCGTTGAACCTAACTCTTGGGATCTCCAGTCTGCTAGGTAGAGTTACCGCCATGATGACTTGTCCTAAGCCATAAACCCATTTCCTTAGATGAACTTTCAACTGCCTCTCTCACTAGGCCTTTTGTTAGTGGATCTAACAGATTATCTCTTAACTTTACATAGTCAATTGTAATAACTCCACTAGAGAGCAGTTGTCTTACAATATTATGTCTCCATCATGTATGATGAGATTTTCCATTGTACGTGACACTCTCTTCCCTACCTATTGCTGCTTGACTTTCACAATGTATGCTATAGGTCCCATAGGTTTGGGCTAGAATGGAATGTCCTCTAAGAAATTCAGAGCCATTCAGCTTCTTCATAGGCCTCATCTAAGGCAATAAATTCAGATTCCATTGTAGAGCGAGCAATACATGTCTGTTTGGATGAATTCAAAGAGACTGCTCCTCCACCAAGTGTAAACACATATCCACTTGTGGATTTTACTTCATTTGACCCGGTGATCCAATTAGCATCACTGTATTCTTCAATCACGACACGCTATCTGTTATAATGCAAAGCATAGCGTTGTGTATGTTTCAGATACCCCAACACATGTTTCTTTGCCATCTAGTGAGTTTGATTAGGATTACTAGTGAATCGACTCAGCTTGCTAATAGCACATGGTATATCTGGTCACATACAATGCATAATATACATCAAACTTCCCAACACTCTAGCATAGTCCAATTGAGAGTCATTTTCACCTTCATTCCTTTGAAATGTAACACTTATATCAATTGGAGTCTTGACATGGTTGAAATTCAAGTACTTGAATTTGTCCAATACTCTTTTAATATAATGAGATTGAGATAATGCTAGTTCTTAAGGATTTTTATGAATTCTGACTCCTAAGAACAAATCAACAACTCCCAAGTCCTTTATATCGAACTTGCTGCACAGCATGCGCTTAGTAGCATTTATATCGTTAATATCTTTACTCATTATTAACATGTCATCAACATACAAACAAACAACGGCTTCATGATTTGGAGTGGTTTTAACGTAGACACATTTATCACACTCGTTGATCTTGAATCCATTTGGCAACATCATTTGGTCAAATTTAGCATGCCATTGTTTAGGTGCTTGTTTGAGCCCATAAAGTGACTTAACAAGTCTGTACACTTTCTATTCTTTACCAGGAACTACAGACCCCTCAGGTTGTTCCACGTAAATTTCTTCCTTCAACTCTACATTTAAGAAGGCTGTCTTAACATCCATTTGATTAATTTCAAGATCATGTAAGACCGCTAGTGCTATTAACACCCTAATAGATGTTATCCTTGTCACTGGAGAGTATATATCAAAGTAATCGAGACCTTCTTTTTGTTTGTATCCTTTGACTACAAGTCTAGTCTTATATTTGTCAATAGTCCCATCAACTTTCATTTGCCTTTTAAAGATCCACTTTGATCCTAAAGGTTTATTTCCTGGAGGAAGATCAATCAATTCCCAACTATGGTTATTGAAAATTGACTCAACCTCACTATTGACTGCTTCTTTCCAAAATGTTGACTCAGTAGAAGACATCGCCATTTTAAATGTTTGAGGCTTATTTTTAAGCTGGTGTGCTACAAAATATGGTCCGAAAGAAGTTGATTTCTGTTGACGTTTGCCTAGGATCCTCTCTAGGTGGTGTATTTTCCTTTGGTTCTTCCCATGGCTGTTTAAATCTTTCACTTGTCGACTCACATCCAGTTTTGTACAGAAAAATGTGTTCAAAGAACAAAGTGTTATTTGACTCAATTACCGTATTAACATGAATTTCAGGATTATCAGATTTGTGAACTAAAAACCTACAGGCCTTACTGTTCACAACATATCCAATAAATACACAATCTACTGTTTTAGGCCCAGTTTTTATCCACATGGGTAAAGGAACTTGTACCTTGGCTAAACACCCCCACACTTTGAAATATTTCAAGATGGGTTTCCTTCCTTTCCATAACTTATATGGAATAGATTGCATTTTTCTTTGGGGTACTCTATTGAGTATTTGATTAGTCGTAAGGATAGCTTCCCCCCCCCCCCCCACAAGAGTTGCGGTAAACCAGAACTGATTAACAAGGCATTCGTCATTTCCTTAAAATTTTGTGTTCTTCCGTTCCGCCATTCCATTTGATTGTGGTGTGTAGGTGGCAGTAGTTTGATGAATAATAACATATTCCAAACATATCTCTGCAAAAGGAGATTCGTATTCTCCACCCTTATCACTCTGAATCATTTTTATCTTTCGACTTCATTGATTCTCCACTTCATTCTTGTATTGCTTAAATGCATCAATTGCTTCATCCTTACTATTAAACAAATATACATAACAATATTAAGTGCAATTGTCAATAAAATTTATAACGTACTTTTTTCCACCATGAGATGGTATTGACTTCATATTACATATATCTGTGTGAATTAAATCTAGAGGATTTGAATTCCAGTCAATAGATTTATAAGGAAGTTTAACAAACTTAGATTCATAAAAAATTTCACATTTTGATTTATCACACTTGAAGTCAGACAATACTTCTAAAGTAATCAATTTCTGCAAGGTTTTGTAATTGACATGTCCCAAACAAGCATGCCATAAATCATTTGACTCCAATAAGTAAACAGAAGCAAAATTCTTATTAATATTGTCAACAACCATTACATTAAGTTTGAAAAGGCCCTCAATGAGTTAGGTCTTTCCTAAGAACATCTTATTCTTACTTATTACAACTTTGTCACTAACTAGGACACACGTAAACCCATTCTCAATGAGCATTCCAGCAGACACTAGATTCTTCCTAATGGTAGAAATGTGCAGGACATTGTTCTGAGTCAACTCCTTGCCGGATGTCATCTTCAACATTACTTTCCATGTTCCTGCAATCTTCGTTCTTGCTGTGTTCCCCATGAATAGATCTTCATCGAACTTAGCAGGAGTATAAGTTGCAAATGCTTCTATTACATTGAAAATATGTCGAGTGGAACCTGAGTCGAGAAACAACTCCTTTGGATTTCCAACTAAGTTGCTCTCCGAGATCGTGGCACAGAGGTTATCTGCGTCCTCTATCTTTTCCATGATGTTTGATTGACTTTGCCTTTGTCCTTGTCCTTCCTTGGAGCACGACATTCAGAAGACTTATGGCCAGTCTCTCCACAATTGTAACAGGTTCCCTTGAATTTCTTCTTGGCCTGCTCTGTCTTCTTTCCGTTAGACTTCTTTCTTTTCTTACCTTTTGTATGAGCTTCTTTAACAGTGTTAACTCCCATGATTGTTGAGTTCCCATGAGACTTCTTTTCGGCAGTCTTGTTATCTTCCTCAATCTTAAGACATATCACAAGATCTTCATGTTTCATTTCCTTGTGCTTGTGCTTTAAATAATTTTTGAAGTCTTTCCAAGAAGGAGGTAACTTTCGAATCATTCTAGCCACTTGTAAAACTTCATTAACTACCATGTCCTCAACAATAAGATCATGGAAAATAAGTTGAAGCTCTTGTACTTGTGATCCAACAGTTTTGCTATCTTTCATTTCACAGTCTAATAACTTTGTGACCACAAACTTTTTCAAGCATGCATCTTCTGTCTTATACTTTTTCTCAAGTTCATTCCAAAATTCTTTCGAAGTATTCAATGCGCTGAAAACATTATATAATTCATCATCTAAACCACTTAAAATATAGCCCTTACATAGGAAGTCTGCCTGTTTCCATGCTTTAATAATCATGAACTTTTTTCTATCTGACATGTCAATACCAGGCACGGGAGTTTCTTCGTTGGTAAATTTCTGCAAATCTAAAGTGGTAAGCCAAAAAAATACCCGTTGCTTCCATCCTTTGGAATTAACACCAGATAATTTTCTTGATTTTTCTACCGATGGCACATCAATTCGGGATGGTGCAGCAACAACCACAGAAGTCGTAGCACTATCAATTGCCTTTTCTGATAAACAAAATCGACACAACTGATTTAGTAAGCAATAAATAGAATTGCAAACTTTATTAGAGTAGAAAACCACGAAGGTTTTAGTCTCCACCCACAAATACAAATTAACAAATAAAACAAATGATTTCCTTAAGATTGTTATGCAATTTGTATTTAAAACCAGTACTAATGACAACAAAAATTTGCAGAAATAATAAAACTCCAAAGTTTAAATCATGTAGTGAAGAACAGAAATAAATAACACTAACAAAAATTAAAAACTGTAAAACATACCATAATCTGTAAGGATTGTATTAATAAGAAAGGAAAGAAAATCGAGCCCACTGAATGCATAGTGTACCCTTAAGTAAATTATTCCCCTCTAGTATCCGAGGTTTCAACTGGAATAGATCCTCCCAAGGTGGAATGTGTCACGACCCGGGCCTACACCCTATACGTGACCAACACTCGAGAACCATCGCTGGTCCCAAGCGAACCCTTGGACTAGCTGATTACTTAGCGGAAGACTTACTCAAGCAAAATAGGAACTCCAAATGCATAATTTAAACTCATAACGTCTCAATAACAACTTAACTCAATGAGTATTTGGAAATACTTAAATAAACATAAGAAATCAATTCAAGGTCTTAAAACATCAACAAGGAAATTAATGAGAGACTCTCAACTTCAAACTATCTATGAAGCCTCTAAATACTAAGATAGATGTTGGGATAAGAACCTCGACAACTTAACAAAATAGGAAATATAAGTGTGATGCCCTCCGAAAAGCAAGGGGGCTCACCAAAGCTAGCTGGAGTGCAAATGGTATCAACGGAGTACCTGCTGATGACTCTAAACACTTGTATCAGCATCATAATAAGATGCAAGTCAAATGACATCACTACATTTACATGTACGAGTATGTAATATGGCTGAGTAAAACAAATAATTGAACTGAATGATTGAGAGTACTCAACTGAATCAATACATGAACATGAAGTGAAAAACATTTAAGCTTTACAATAAAATATGCAATAAAAGCAATATGAAAATAACATAATTTACTTGTAGGGAGTTTCTCTAACCAACAACCATTACTATGAGCCTAGCAATAATAAAAAATTTCGCCCACATTTCAAGGGCCATCCTATACCTTGTCGGGGGCATAAGATGATATTGTAACTATGGATCCATCTAATAGGCCTTCTCAGAGGTAGTGAGGAGTCGCACGAAGAATCAGTGCTATCCTATCCTACGGTGGCTATGTAGTTTTATGGGACTTTTGAGTTTTAATGGACTCTAACCCAATTCGGTGCTCGATACTACTTCCAAAATAATCAATATACTTTATGCTCAATCACCCTTTACAAAGAAAGGGATTGTTGCATTACTTTACCTTTCAAAAACTTCAGTCATACTCTTTTTTTTTTTCAAAACTATCAAATAGTACATATGAAAATATTTGATTATCTTTTCAAGGATTCTGTTCAAAACTTACACCTTTAAAACGTATGCTTATGAACTTATCTTTCAAGCCCAAAATCAATATATGAGGAACTGTCATGCAATTTTCTTTGAAAATATCACTTTACTAAATCTATAGAGTTCATGTGATACCAAGCATGAACAGCATTACAAGAATCACATGTAAAATAGGAATCAAAACCTTAACTTGTTAGATTCATTAATTCAAATATCAAGAACTATGAATAGATCAAAAACTAGGAATATATCCTTTAGATGTAACGATTTCTGACTGAATTGATATACAGGGTGTGAGGACGAACTAGTCCAACACTATGAATAGCCTTACATACTTGGGAAGAACAAAGTTCTTGGCGGAATCGATGAAACTTGAAAAACGCTCTAACCCTAGCCTTCCTCCTCTTGGAACCTTGCTCTAATGTCTTGAAGTGTTATTGAATGTAAAAGAATTGATTAACACTTTCTAAGCCCTTAATTTCGTGTGAAACGACGTAGTTTAGGCTTAGAATAGGGTTAAAATGTATCAAAAACTTTGGGAAAAAATCACATTGACCCTAACTTAAAAACTGACGAAATGCCTCTCTAGAAGAGCTTCACGAGCCGTCTGACGTATGATGGCTCGTCAAGTGAGTTGTGGTGCTTCATCAGCCTAACAGTGCTTCACTAAAATGGGCATACTTTTTTACTCCAAACTTCAAATGAGGAAAACTTGGTGGTGTTGGAAAGAGGACTCACACACCTTTAATTTGATAGGTCATGAGCCACCTAATTCATTTTTTGGTAAAAGATATGATCATTTGGTGTTGACCCTAAACTCCAAGTCTGATAAACCCCTTTCACGGATGACTTCACGGACTGTGTGGGGTTTCACGGGCCATTTAGACGTCTGTGGTCCTTGACCAGTGACTAAGGAAGGAGCCCCTTCTGAGGGGGCCACTTGATGACCCCTTGGACGGTCTGTCAACCTCACCACGAGCCGTCTATGCATTCGTGGAAGGGACACCTGCTTGGGGTAGGTTCTGGAACATACCACGAGTGCCCAAACTGATTGTGGTCCCCTACACGGCCCGTCTAGGGCTCCATGGTGGGTTTGATGGTCAACTTATGAGTTCTTAACAGGCCTGCTTGACCCTTTTCTAGCCTTTCTCTAATCCGAGGTGTTACAATATCTCCCCCTTGGGACCATTCATCCTCAAATGAGATTCAAACTAGCATGCAAGGGTGGGAAAGTGTCTAACCACCCAACACAAAGCACAAAACATGCAAATAGCATAAACTTCAACATATCAACTTAAAGAGTCCTTTACAAGGAATTAGTACCTTGGTCTGGAATTGATTCGAAGGAAAAGAGGTGAGGATATCTCTTCTTCATATCTTCCTCGGTTTCCCAAGTAGCTTCCTCAACAAATTGGTTCCTCCATAAGACTTTGACTGATGCAACCTCTTTAGTTCTCAACTTGCGAACCTGATGATCAAGGATCTGCACTAGAATCTCCTCATAGAACAAACTGTCCTTTACTCCAATACTCTCAATATGCAGAATAAGTACAGGATCACCAGCGCACTTCTTTAGCATAGAAATATGAAACACTAGATGGACTGCTGCTTGCTCGGATGGTAGCTCCAACATAAGCTACATTACCAACTCTCTTGGATATTCGGTAAGGACAAATCTATGGTGGACTGAGCTTTCCTTTGTTACCAAACCTCATAACACCCTTTATGGGTCAAACTTTTAGATATACCCAATAATCAACTTCAAACACCAAATCTCATCTCCTAACATCAGTATAAGATTTCTGATGACTCTACGCTATTTTCAACCTCTCCTAAATTGTCTTCAACTTCTCCAAGGTTTGATGAACGAAATCTAGTCCTATGAACTCAGCTTTGCAAACCTCAAAAAAGCCAATAAGAGATCTACACATTTTCCCTTATAGAGCCTCATACGAAGCAGTCTGAATGCTGGAATGGTAACTATTATTGTATGCAAACTCAATAAGAGGCAATTGATCATCCCAATTACCTTTGAAATCCAAAACACAAGCTTTCAACATGTCCTCTAAGTTCTGAATTGTGTGCTCTGCTTGACCATCGGTCTGAGGATGAAAAGCAGTACTAAGGTTCACCTTCGAACCCAAACCTTTATTAAACAACTTCCAGAACTATGTGGTAAATTGAGCACCTTTATATGAAATGATGGACAAGGGAACTCCATGCAGTTGGACTATCTCACGAATGTACAGATTTGCATACTCTTCTGCTATATTGGTAGTTTTTATCGGTAAGAAGTGGGCTGATTTGGTCATCCGATCCACAATCACCCAAATGGAAGGGCTATATTTTGAGCTATACCACATGGCCTTTGATGCTCAGCCTTGACTTGCTGGCAATTTCGGCACTTAGTAACAAACTCGGCAATGCACCTCTTCATGCAACTCCACCAATAGACTTCTCTCAAGTCACAGTACATGTTGGTGGCACCTGGATGAATCGAATATCGAGAACTATGGGCTTCTCCTATGATTCTCTCTGGTAGTTCATCCACATTTGGAACACACAACTTACCTTGATACCTCAACACACCATTTCCCCCTTGTGCAAAGACCATCACTTTCTGGTTATGCACATTTGCCTTCAACTCAAGTAAAATAGGATCCTTGTCCTTTCTCTCCTTCACTTCTGACACTAATGAGGATTCTTCCCCATTCATCACGACCACTCCACCTTCATTGGAATCTAACAAACGGACTCCCAAACGTGCAAGTTTGTGAACATCCTTAGGTAATTCCTTCTTGCCTTTCTCAACATGAGCGGTACTCCCCATGGACAACCTGCTCAAAGCATCAGCAATAACATTAGCCTTACCTGGTTAATAGGATACTCATGTCATAATCCTTGAACAACTCTAACCACCTCCTTTGTCGAGATTAAGCTCCTTCTGACTGAAAACAGAGTGGAGACTCTTCTGGTCTGTGAATACATCCACATGAACACCATAGAGATAATGACACCATATTTTGTGAGTGAAACCCACTGCTGCCAACTCAAGATCATGAGCCGGGTGGTTCATCTTGTAAGTTTTAAGATGCCCGGAGGCATAGGCTATAACCTTACCATTCTACATCAACACACATCTAAGCCCCACTCTAGACGCATCACAATAGATGACAAAACCCTCTATACCCTATGGTAGGGTTAACACTGGAGCAGTGGTTAACCGAGTTTCAATTCCTGAAAGCTTTTCTCACAAGCTTTAGATCATTGAAACTTCAAGGTTTTCTAAGTCAACTTAGTTAACGGGGATGAAATAGATGAAAACCCCTCAACAAAGCTTCTGTAGTAACCACCTAACCCCAACAAACTCCTTATATTAGTTGGAGACATGGGTGTGGGCCAATTCTGTACAGCTGCAATCTTCTGAGTGTCAACTAGAATTCCTTCGCCAGACACAATGTGGCCTAAGAATGCCATGGATTCAAGCC
This sequence comes from Solanum appendiculatum, assembly GCA_018342035.1. Taxonomy (NCBI): domain Eukaryota; kingdom Viridiplantae; phylum Streptophyta; class Magnoliopsida; order Solanales; family Solanaceae; genus Solanum; species Solanum appendiculatum. The sequence goes on along the minus strand of JAGDQO010002376.1, from coordinate 187,415 downwards.
AGAATTCTCACTTAGAAAACTTAGCATATAATTCTCGATCCTTAAGAGTTTGGAGGACTATTCTGAGATGACTAGCATAGTTCTCCTCATTCCTCGAATATATCAATATGTCATCAATAAATACGATAACAAACATGTTGAGATACAACTTAAATACTTTGTTCATAAGATCCACGAATGTTGCATGAGCATTAGTCAAACCAAAGGACATAACAAGGAAATCATAATAACCGTAACGGGTCTTAAAAGTTGTCTTCAGGATGTCACCTCTCTTACTCTCAACTGATGATAGCGAGATCTGAGGTCTATCTTAGAGAAACTGGTGGCACCCTGAAGTTGGTTGAGATGGTCATCAACTCAAAAGGGGATACTTATTTGTTATGGTGACCTGGTTCAACTGGTGGCAATCGATACACATCCTAAGGGAACCGTCTTTCTTTCTCATGAATAAAATCGGAGTGCCCCAAGGTGAGACACTTGGTTGGATGAAACCCTTATCAAGAAGATCCCTCAACTACTCTTTAAACTCTTTTAACTTAGTTGGAGCCATTTTATATGGCGGAATAGAGATGGGTTAAATATCAGGAAGAATATCTACTATGAAGTCTATTTGTCTCTCAAGAGGGAATCAGGGAAGATCGTCTCAAAAGACCTCTGGAAATTCACTCACAATAGGAACTGACTGAAGAGGTGGTGTCTCAACACTAGAGTCATTAACTCAGATTAAGTGATAGATGCACCTCTTAGAAACTAACTTTTTGTCCTTAAATTATGAAATGAAATGACCCTTAGACACTGCTGAACTACTCTTCCACTCTAAAACTAGCTCATTAGGAAACTAAAACTTGACTACTAGAGTTCTACAATAGATTGAGGCATAACAAGAATGAAGTCTGTCGATACCTAGAATGACATCAAAATTCACCATGTCTAGCTCAACTAAGTCAGCCATGGTGTCCTTGTGATACAGAGAGATGGTACAATCACGATAGACTCTTTCTGCTAGAATAGACTCACCAACAGGTATGGAAATACTGAAGGGCTCAAGAAGTTGTTCGAGGGAAATGCCGAACCTCATGGAAAAATAAGGAGTCCCAAAACACAAACTCTCACCTAGATTAACTAAGGCATAAACATCAATAGAGAAGACTTTAAGCATAACAGTGACAACATCTGGTGAGCTTTCCTGATCCAAGTGACAAGCTATAGCATATAGACGGTTCGCTCCTCTGCCTGTCCCTGAAGTAGCTCCTCTCTAGGTATTTCTATCTACTAGAGTTGCTGAAGAAGATTGGGCTCTATTGCCCCCATTACCCTGCATGTTCTTAGGGCATTCCCTAGAAAAAATGAGCCGCTCTTCCAAACTTTTAACAACCGTCAGTACCCACATGACATTCTCCTGGATGAAGCTTACCAGACTTACCACAAGGTGGGTTGTGAGTGAACCCTTGTGCCACACTTGCCTGCAATTGAGAACCCTGAGCTCTGAAATTTTGGGAGTTCTGGTTCCTGTAATCATTCATGTTCCTTGGTGCAGGTGCACTAGCTGACGATGGAGCAGGTCTAGATGACCTTTCTGGAAGGTTGACTGATTCACATTCTCAGTCTTCTACTGGTCAGACTCATGATTTGCTATGTTAGCCCTCTTGCTGCGGAAATATTCCCTATCCTTCAACTTGTCCTCTTCTACCTGTTGTACATGAATCATAAGTCTAGCTATGTCCATGTCCCCTATCAAAATAGCAGCCCTCCTCTTCTTATTAAATAAGCAAGATAGCCCAGACATAAATAAACTCATTCAGCTTCTCATATCTGCCACCATCTCCGGAGCATAGTGGGATAGCTGAGTGAACTTGAGGTTGTACTCTTGCACATTAATAGACTCCTGCTTCAGATTAAGAAACTCTCTTCCCTTTGCTTCCCTTAGCTCTCGGGGAAAGAAGCGCCCCAAGAAAGTATCCTCATACACAACCCAAATCAATAGTGGTGCCCCATCTGCCCTGTTCTTCTTCCATTGATCAAGTCATATCCTAGCAACACCTTTGGGCTGATATGAGGCTAACTCTACACGCTATGCATCAGCAACACACATTACCTCAAACAATTTCTGAAGTTCCTCCACAAAGTTCTTCGGATCCTCAGTTATCTTCGACCCAGTGAAATCCGGGGGATTCATTCTCAAGAACTCACTGATTCTAGATGTATCAGTTACATCTTGACGACTCACTCCTGGTTGATCAGCCTGGTTTTCCACAACCTGAGTTAATATCTGAATAGCATTCCTGAACTCAGCATTAGTGACATCTCCCTGAGGGGGTTGCACTTCTTGTGCATTGGGATCCCCTTGACCTTGAGGATTCACATTCCTCTTAACAAGACGTCTTCGAATAGTTCTTCGTGGAGGCATGATCTGAAAAGACATGCGTAACCATAGTTAGAGGAAACTTTTATAGAGTTGAAATCTATCGCACGAAAAGGAATAAGAAGAAAGTGAAATGTTTCCTAAATCTCATAGCCTCATAATTATAGATGTGGTGCACTTCACACTGATATGAAGGACTCTACTAAACACGGCTTCATAGACACCGTAGGACTATTGAACTCTGGGCTCTGATACCAAGTTTGTCATGACGAGGGCCTACACCCTAGATGTGGCCGGCACTTGAGAACCATCGCTGGTCCCAAGCAAACCCTTGGCCTGGCTGACTACGTAGCGGAAGACTTGCTCAAGAAAAATGGGAACTCCAAATGCATAATTTAGACTCATAATGTCTCAATAACAACTTGACTCAATGAATATCTAGAAATACTTAAATAAACATAAGAAATCAATTCAAGGTCTTAAAACATCAAGAAGGAAAATAATGAGAGACTCCTCAACTTCTAACTATCTATGAAGCCTCTAAATACTAAGATAGATGTAGGGATAGGACCCTTGAAAACTTAACAAAATGGGAAATATAAGTGTGAAGCCCTCCGTAAAGCAAGGGAGTTCACCAAAGCTAGCTGGAGTGCAAATGGTATCAACGAAGAGTCTGCTGATGACCCTGAAGACCTGTATCTACATCATAATAAGATGCAGGTCAAATGACATCAGTACATTTGAATGTACGAGTATGTAATATGGCTAAGTAAAACAAGTAACCGAACTGAAGGACTCGATACTACTCCCAAAATAATCAATATACTGTATGCTCAATCACCCTTTACAAAGAAAGAGATTATTAAATTACTTTACCTTTTAAAAACATCAGTCATAATCTTTCTTTTTCTCAACTGTCAGATAATACATATGAAAATATTTGATTCTCTTTTCAAGGATTCTGTTCAAAACTTAAACCTTTAAAATGTATGCTCATGAACTTATCTTTCAAGCCCAAAATCAATTTATGAGGAACTTTCATGCAATTTTCTTTGAAAACATCACTTTACTAAATCAATAGGGTTCATGTGATACTAATCATGAACAACATTATAAGGTTCACATGTAAAATAGGAATCAAAACCTCAAATAGATAAATTCATTAATTCAAATATCAAGAACTATGAATAGATCAAAAACTAGGAATATATCCTTTAGATTTAATGATTTCTGGCTGAATTGAGATGTAGGGCGTGAGGACGAACTGGTCCAATACTATGAACAACCTTACGTACCTGGAAAGAACAAAGTTCTTGGGGGAATCGATAAAGCTTGAAGAACGCTCTAATAGTAGCCTTCCTCCTCTTGGAACCTTGCTCTAATGTCTTAAAGTGTTAATGAATGTAAAAGAATTGATTAACACTTTCTAAGCCCTTAATTTGGTGTGAAACGACGTAGTTTAGTTTTAGAATAGAGTTTAAATAACATATTTTAGGGTACCAAAAACTTTGGTAAAAGACCACATTGACCCTAATTCAAAAACAGACGAAATGCCTCTCTGGAAGGGCTTCACGAGCCGTCTGACGTGTGATGGCCCATCAAGTGAGTCGTGGTGCTTCATTAGGCTGAGAGTGCTTCACTAAAATGGGCATAACCTATTACTCCGAACTTCAAATGAGGCAAACTTGGTGGCGTTGGAAAGAGGGCTCAAGGACCTTTAGTTTGATAGGTCATGGCCACCTAGCTCATTTTGTACTAAAAGATATGATCGTTTGAAATTGATCCTAAACTCCAAGTCTGATAAACACCTTTCACGGATGACTTCACGGACCCTGTGGGGCTTCATGGGCCGTTTAGATGTCCGTGGTCCTTGACCAGTGACTAAGGAATGAGCTCCTTCTAAGGGGGGCCACTTGACAACCCCTTGGATGGTCCATCCACCTCACCACGGGCCGTCTAGGCATCCGTGGGAGGGACACCTGCTTGGGGAAGGTTCTCGAACATACCACGAGTGCCAAAATAGGGCCATATAGAGTTCCGTGGAGGGTTCCATGGTCCACTTTTGGGTACATGCCCGCTTGATCTTTTTCTAGCCTTTCTCTAATTGGAAGTGTTAGAGAACGATTTTATTCACCTGTGTATTGATACCCAAAACAATGGTGTTAGCGAGCCACTCAACGGCACACGAATATTTGATTGTGCAGAAGAAGAAGAAGTTCAGAAATTTCGTAAGTGAAAAGTCTGAGGAATCACCAATATTTATAGCCAAGAAGCATTGTTTCTGAAATTTTTCAACCTTTTAGAAACCACACGACCGTTCATATAAGATTGCAACCTTCCAGAACAGTGATGGTTGTTCCTGAAAGTTACAACCTTTTAGAACAGTCATTTCAAATGGTGGGAAGTTCAAATAAAATGGTAATTACATTTTAAAACACGGGTCGCATGGATCCGAGTTGGGTTGGGTCGTTTCGGTTAATCAATTAAATAATTGACATTGCTCAGTCTATTATTTAATAATTAATTAAATAATTAAAATAAACTTTGTCCATAAAATAATCTCTTGATCGATCATTTTTCGAAGCCAAAGCTAAAGTCGTTGCCGAGCCGAGCGAGCGACGACGACGACGGTGCGAGGGTCCCTCTTTCCAACTCTTTTAACAACTAGTAGAAGTGTTTCTCTATTTAAACATTTTAACTTTTCTTTCCACCACCAATGAGGGAGAAATGCTTTTTATTACTAAAGCATAAGAGAACCTTCTAAATTCCTCTTTTCATCTTCCTTTCATTTCCCATTAATTCTTATTATATACCCAACATATCTTGCTATTTTGTTTTAGATTGGTTTTCTTTCTATTATGTTTTGATTACATTTATTTTAAATTAATGGTCTATCGAGAACAACCTCTCTACCTTACAAAGATAGAGATAAAATTTACGTATTTCCTATCCTCTATTAATTCTACTTATGAAATTACATTGAATATATTATTGTTGTTTGTATTCTTTATTCTAACTATGTATGAAGTTTTCATATTTTTGATAAGAAGTTGCCTAGATAAATATTGTTCCCATTGTTTAGGCTTTAAAACCATATTTCAAATTAGATAAAACTAATTTCAATTATTTTCTACTATTTCAGTCTTTAAGACCGACCTATACAAATATTAATTGGAGTTTTGGTTCCTTATTTGAATTTCTTAGGAACATCTAATTATATTTAAAATTAATTATTTTATGTAATTTGGTTTGTGTGTATTAATTTTACGTATTTCAGTAAAAAAAATTTCTTACAACAAAACGGTAAGTCTACTCATTAAAAATATGATATTCATGTTGTTTTTGTGAAAGTCAACAATCTATGAATAATTCGATATGGCATTTGGATGTTGAATACTTTTGTGATGTATGTTTTTTCGGATATGGCATTTCAATTTTGAAAACTTTTGTAATGTATTTTGTTTTTTCTTTTCTGAGTTCATTAAATATCATAAACCTTTATTGTTTTCAAAAACTCAAATATTTTATATTTTTTTTTGTTTTATAACATAAATATATTATTTTATTTAACATTTTTAGAATTATTCTTATAGGAAGGAGCACAAGTGTCACACACATTATCCAGAGTGCTTTCACGCATGTACGCATTCCCAAAATTCAATTTGGATATTCAGATCAAATATGTCATAATATATTATATTTTTATACAATAAATTATCTATAATTATAAATAATAGTATATACTTAACTCAACTAAAATATCTATTTTGGCAGGTTTAGAAGATATTTAATTAATTTGAATTCAACTATTGTATCAATGTAATAATATTTTTAATTTAAATAAATATTGCATTTATCTCGACGTCAATTATTATTACACATAATTATTTTTATTGGTAGACATAAAATTCACACGCAACGCACATACACTAAGCTAGTCAACCAAATGTGAACATATTTACTAGCATGAAGGATTTCCTAGAAGAAAACTATAACATATCACTAACTTTTAAAGAAAAACATTCAAGTCTATTAAATATCTAATTAAGTGTCAAATCATATTATCTCTTATGTAATCTGATTAGTCAACTCTAATCTTCTTAAATTTCATGTTAAGAGAGACAAATATAAGCAACAAACTTTTCTCTGTTAAGTAATTATTTAGGACTAATTCTCAATTAGTGTGACGAAGATGAATGATGCAGTTGCAAGGGGTAAATGTGCAGCATGTAAGTACCAAAGAAAAATATGTGATGAGAATTGTCCATTATCTCCATTTTTTCCTTCTAATAAAGTTGATGAATTTTATAAAGTTATTCAACTTTACAGAGTAGAAAATATGTATCATAAAGATGCTTAATATTGTTGCCGATAATGAGAAAAGGGCAAAAATGGCTGAAACCCTAATTTAAGATGCTAAGATTAGGTATGAAAATTCTATGTACGGGTGCATTGCCGTTGAAAAGAATTAAGGTTAGAAATTGAAGAAACTAAGAAGGAGCTTGACTTAGTACAGAAAATAAATGCATTTTACAAAGAATTGAGTGAAAGATCATCCTTGAACAAGGTAAACTTTTTCTTTGATTTCTATTTGATTTTCTTTATATTTAATTTGTTTTTCTATGGTTTCATCCTATTTTATTGAAAGTTTATTTTGGTAAGATCAATTAAAGTATATGATACATCACCTGCTCTTTGACTTACCATTTGAGATCTTTTGGTTTTATATTTATCAATTAGTTGTTAAACCATAATTAAATGATAGGTATTCTCACTTTAAATTGTTGTGATTAAATATTTGATTTAATATCAATATCTCTCTCAAGTAAGTACTTTTTTTGTAATTAATCAAAGAACTTTACAAATAAAAAACTAGTAGACTTGGACAGTCCGCCCTAAGCCTTGTTCAAGCACCTTAAACACCACTAGGCACTAGTACCTTACCTAGGTTTAATCTATCATATTTAGGGATATACATTAAGTTCATGTAATCTCCTTTCTAGTGTAGGTAGACATGATCCTCTCCCATATACCTTTTGTCCATACACTAGCATGATGAACATGTTAATGTTTTGGTTAATCCCACATTGCTAATCTGTCTTTAGCCAATAACCTCCTATTCAAATCAATATAGAATATAAACAACCATTTATGAGCTCCATGGTAATACGACACCAATTACCTCCATTCCACTTGAGTCATATCTCCTACATCTTCTTATATATTTCCTTGTTACACAATAACCACTTGAGCCATATCTCCTTCAAGATCTTCCTAACCATCCAGGATGCTTTCTTAGCCTGCATACCCCATATTAAATCCTATCTCCCATAATAACTATGTACCCATACCACACATCGTTTGTCCTTTTTCTTGTATAAGTTTCATACTAGTTTTCTAAGAGCAGCTTTGTAATTTCAAGTGTATACATCTAGGAAGTTCACACCTCCTGTGGATTTGGGGCATCATTAGTTTTCCCAAACAATCAATGCTTTCTTAGAGGCATCAATATTTTTAGTTCATAAATCCTCTTGCAAATAAATTCAATGGCTTTAGATGATATTATCATTGATAGCACTTTCTGTAACAAAGCTTCCTCATTAGCACCTACTATTGAACTTATCACCTTTTTCAACTTTCTAGTGATCATTTTTATATGATTTTGTATACTCTTTTGCAACAAGAGATTGGTTGAAATTCTCTAATTCTAGGGGGTGATCAACTTTTTGAGTTAGAGTAATAGAAGTGCAATTGATGGGAGTGTACAATTTTCTAGTCTCAAAAAAATCACAACACAACATTGATGATTTTCTCTTCCACTATTGTCCAAGCCTTTTTAAAAAAGAAGGCATTAAAACCATCATATCTCAGAGCCTTCATACCATGTATATTCTTTAGGGCTTGTTCTATTTCCTCTTTAGTTACTGCAGTTGTTGTTGTCTATTATAAGCCATTTTCTTGGCCTACAATACAATGAAAAAAATTAGAAAAATATACACCCTAACATATACGAAATCATGTATAAGTTGTGCACTTTTTACACAAACTTGCTGTTGGACTTGCCAATTATCTTTTGGTTATAAATTTATCAATTCGTTGCCTAACCATGATTGAATGATATGTATTTTCACTTTAACATTTAATTGCTACAATTAAATTATTTTATTTTATATAAATAACTCGTTCAGGTAAGTACTTACTTACCCTCTGTACCAAAATTTTGTTTAGCCTACAATACAATGCACCAATCCGGAAAAATGCACACAGTAACATATACCAAATCATGTATAAGTTTTTATTTTTTTTTACACATAAAAGATTTAAATTAAATATTTCACATAGAAGAATCTATTTTCTTGGGTAAATGATTAATTTGTTAAGACAAAATTATTTAATTTTGTGCAGAAAAATGAAGAAATCTCTACAAGCAGCATACAAAGCTTTCAAGGGTATAAGTCTGACTTAAATTTGGAAGAAGCTATGAGCATTGCTAAGCATCTAACCATTCAAGATGTGAAAAAAACCAGGTCATATCATATTTTAAACTAGTTCTGGGGCACATGCATTGCACGTGTGTCCCATGTAAATTGATACAAAACCTTTTTGAAATTATAATCTTTTGCCGAATCAAAACTTATAAATATTTTGTTTTCACTAGAAAGTGAAAACATACCTATCAACTTTTCAGTTAGCTTACTAGCGCTTATATTGGATGTAGTAAATTTTAAATTATGAGAGACAAATAACCGACTACTTACCTTTCATACACAACTATTACTTCTCATCTTTTTTCATCATTCTCGATTAAATGCTTTCACTTTAATTAGAATACAAAACAATTGTACGACATTACAAGAGTAGAAACTTTAAAGAACTGCAAAACAAAAAATGGAAAACTTACTATCCATTCAAGTATATGTATATAAATAAAACTGCATGTTACATTTCATTAAACTAATAAAAGGCGTACATGCAGGAAAAGAATGATCCATTAGAACTCTTTTTAGTTAAAGTTTATATCATTATGAACCGTAAATAAATATTAATATCACATAACCCTAAGACTTGAACGACGTCAGACATATCTTGTATTGTTTATTTAAAGTAGAACAAATATCAAAACTGCATTCAATAATTTCAAGAATTTCTTTTATTCTCATATTCAATTATAATTCACTTTCATTAGGATGCAGACCTGAAGAAACCTTACCACCTAGACAAGAATCAGGTTCTTGATAATTTGCCTAAATATATACGCAACATAATAAAACAGTGATTTTATTGTGGAAACCTTCCTTTCTCAAGAGAAGGGAAAAACCACGCCCAAAACTTCACTAACTTCAAAGACCAATTTTAGATTATAACTCTATAATCAAAGGGACTAACTCTAGTACCTCTACTCTTCAACGTTTAACTATAATCGAAGACTCTAGTCTCCAAGAAGTCAAACCAACTTCTTATTACCATTTTCTCAACCTCTCTCTCACACTCAAAAAAATAATCCCTAACCACTGATTCTAAGATGAAACAATGCAAACTAAACTTCAGAAAGAAAACCTAACTCTAGTTCTTCTTTCTTCTCCTCTTTTGATCTCTCTAAGTTGCTCTGCCTTTGTTGAAAATTCTCTCGATTTGTTAATGCAAAAGTTGATCTTCTCTTCTTTGACATTGTCCTTTTATAGACGTGGATTACACCTTAGTAGACTCCTAGGAGGAAATAAATTAGTTTTTCCTAGATAAATAGTCCTTTTCCTTATAGAATTTGTTTCTCTTTCCTTATCCTCATAGAAGTCATCTATCGTATTTCATCTCCTTCTTTGACCTGGATTTCTGTTTAAACACGCTTTCCTATTTTATATCTGTATGTGCGACTTCCCTCCTTTTTTATTTTATGTTTGGTACATGCTTTTGAACCTGGTTCATGGTGTCATCATCAAGAGTTATTTTTGAGTGTTGTCAAGTCATCAATTTCCCCCTTTTTGATGATGACAGATATACTCCTTTTCCTATACATGTTTCAACAAAACACGCTCTTCCCCCTTTTGACACATCAAAAAGAAGGGATAAAGATAAAACACAGCAAAAGATCATAACAAACTCAGAGGCACAAGGGCAACACTCAGCCAGGACAAACAGATGAACGAACAAAATCTAAGGATACCAGCCATCCAAACAAGATATAAAGAAAACACTCAGTCAAAGATAGATAAACAAACAAAACATGATGCATAATGTTTTAAGCTCAGTAGGAGCTCCAGCAAAATAACGACCATACATACAAAACACAACAATTAACAGGATTGTCTTGAAAGAAGTTACAAAACATAGGGCCTGGGAAGTGGTTTCACGAGGAAGAGGAAGGTGGGTGTTGGGTGTGTGGGACAAGGAAAGGAGATGTAAGACGTGGTTCAAACGAGAATTGTTATCCTATTGTTGTTGCAACAACTGATCCTTCAACCTAGTAATTTCCCCTTGTGACTCAGCTAGGGCAGTGCGAAGAGTATCAATTTCAGCCTGAAGCACTACATTTTGTTCCCTAGCAGCACGAAGATCATCGAGCAAAATAGCAACTAGACCAGTAGCCCTAGGAACAACAATAGGAACCTGGTCATCAATATGTAAACATGAACAATCTGTAAGAGTAGACCTTGTAATCATGTCCTTTTTGGTGAGAGCCCTCCCTTCCCCTAGTGGTACCCCAAAGGCCTTAAACACTATGGTAAGGAGATTGCCAAATGTCAACTGATGTGGACCAAGATTGGTATCAACCACCCTTGCCATGTCCGTGATCATCAGTGAGGGCCAATTAATAGGTTCCTCCTGTTCAAGTGCATTGGCCAACCCCATATCCCTAAAAGAGGCCTCATGACATCTCTCCCCCATTGACAGCACTCCCTTCTTCACCAACTCATACATCAATTTGTTAAGGGGTGCCATTTCACCCTTAAGCACTTTTCTGGGCCTTGTAGTAACCCTCCCCTGAGTGTATTTGGATGTGAGCATACAATTGTCATCTTTCCTACACACATATTCAGCCATCCCCACATTTGGAACATGAAAGATATCACTTAAGCAAACAAAATCAAACACAATTTCCACCCCATTCACAGAGGATGTGGCAACATTGTCCTCTAACACAGTGAGATTAACATAAAATTGGACTACTTCATTTTCAAAGACTTCTAATGAAGGGTCAAGAAACAGATCAACCCAACCCTGAAATTGCAACATCCTAAGTACCTGTTGGACTACAGGCAATGACTGAACCTCAGGATCAAAAGTCCTTCCCCTCAGAACCGCCTTAGACCCAAAACACCTTTCCTTCCCCATTTCCAAAAAACTTGGCCGTTTTTTTACTAATTCTTTTAGGTGGAGGGGAGGAATCAGACGGGATAGAGGTAGGAGTTTCCTTAGGGTCCGAGTCAAGAACAACAGGAGATCGAAGGGAGTGAACTAGAGACTTTCTTGTTCGATGATGTTTCCTGCTCGATTGTCACAACCCAAAATGGATGTGATGGCATTTGTCTATTCCCACCAAGACAAGTTAGTCTCAACCCAATGAAAATGAAAGAAAACTGGAAATAAAATAAAGCAAGAACAAGACAAAGGCAGAAAACTTATTCATTCTAAGCAACACCCCAAAATCTTATTGTCACATATACAAGCCACTAAAGTAAATACAAAATTCAAAAGATAAATACAAGGCTCAAATGTCTTTTCTTCTCAAATAGAACAAAGCATAATAGAAGGAAAAAGAGGGTCCACCAAAATGACAAGCAACTACCTCTTAAAGTCCTTGACAAGCCTCGAAATCAGAAAAAGGAGAAAGAGATACCTAAAAAAGTGTAGAAACAAGGAGTGAGTACCACTAACACAGTACCCAGCAAGCAGCTTACTAAATTAGGCATCCTAGCTAAATTGAATACTCTTTTACATCCAAACCGAACCTCTACAAACCACAACATGCACATAAAATCAACCTAACCTAACAGTTCTACAATAAAATAGTCTCAAGGCTAGAAGAACATAGACCAAAAGTTTCAGTACAACAACTGATAAGTATCAAATCATTACTTTCAAGCACAAAGCATTTCAATTCCAAGTAGCAACATGTTCAACTCACATATCAAGTAAACCAATTGAACATATCAAATAACTCAATCATATGCATCAAGTAACTTAAATATATGCACCAAGTAGATTGATCATAAGGTCAACATTTGCCGGAACCATTTCCCTTTGGAATAATGTCCCTAGCCGAAACCATTTCCCATCGGCTTTCACATTAATTCACTTGACAGAACCATTTACCTTCGCCATTTAGATCACTAGCTGGAACCATTTCCCTTCGACTTTTATCACAAAATAGCACTTGTCGAAACCATTTCCCTTTGGCATTTATATCACTAGCCGGAACCATTTTCCTTCCGCTTTATCAAAAAATATCACCTGCCGGAACCACTTCCCTTTGGCATTTATATCACTAGCCAGAGCCATTTCCCATTAGCTTTCATGTCACTAGCCGGAACCATTTCCCTTCGGCTTTTATATCAAGTGTCTAATCATGGTATTCTACAATTAATGCGCACAAGCAATATCACACCACACGGAAAGACAACAATTCATATCATTCAAGTCCACATTCTATGCTTTCAAGCAATTCTCCAATCAATGAAATATGGGTCACAACAAGGCAATTCACAATTATCATTATCATCGATCAAGAAGCCTTTTCATTTTCTCTTTTTTTTGTTGGTTAACATTAATCAATTTTAACAAATAAGCCTTCACCTCATTCTCGATTACTTCCAAACACATAGGCAATGAAGAGAAATAAACAATTCAACCCAAATTTTGGAAGTTTAAGAGATCACTTGCCTCAATCAATCAATTAATCACTCCAAGAGTTGACTCTTTCCCTTACGAATCACTTTCATAGCCACACAATCCATAATAATCAAGTATTCACAATCACTCATGGGAAACAATAATACCCACATCAATTATTTAGAGAAATGGGTCAATCACCTCAAAACCCAATTCCAAAAAGAAGGTTTGAATCCGAAAATCAACACTTGGAAATGATGTTTAAGTCTTTAGGAACTCATTAGAGAAAGCTAATTCGAAAGAAAATTGAAAACTACTTCAAAATCACCATTTTAGTTAATAACTTGAGTTCTTGAAAAAATTCATCATCCATAAATCAAAATCTCATAATTTTGATGTTAAAACTCATAAATAATCAAAGGGAAATGAAGGTTTAGGATTATGAAAGCTTACCCAAAAGATTTGGCACAAGAAAATTCTTCACAAATTGCCTATAATGTTTCCCTGGCTCAAATATGGTGAAATGGAGCTTAAACCCTAAAATGGCAGGCCAAAAACCCTCTCTGATGTAGCAAAAGTGACCAGGGGATCTCTTAAGTGAACTCCGCTAAAAATGCGGTTCTTGCTTGAGCGAAGCCTCTTTCGCTCAAGCAGAGGTCGCTTAAGCGATAGGACCTTCGCAAAAGCGAGGCCTGCTACACCAGAAAACACAGCCACAATTCAACACATCAAATCGACTCTCGAGATTCATTCGAAATCCCATAAGCACAAACCAGATATGAAAATCAATTTTACTCTATGTTCCGTACTCAATGGAACTATCAAAACATAAATCCGAGGTCTCCTTGACCCAACATTCATAGGAACCACAAAAAACTAACTCCACACCTAAAAAGGCTAAAAAACTCAAAACCTCACAAAACTCAACATAGACCTCACCTAGGCCTAAAATAATCCCTCGAATCCAATGAAACTCTCAGAATTCTGAACCGAACATCCGAACCCCAAAAGATACAAAAAATCACTTTTAAGAAACTTAAGTCTTTCCAAAACAAAGATTTACCAAATTCTCAAAGTTAAGCTCAAAGTTTGGAACCAACTTCTAAAACTTAATCAAGAAACAACTCGGGTCAATATCGGGTGGGGCAAATTGATATTTTTCATGAAAACGCCAAAAATGGCCAATTGGTTCATTACATTATCCACCACTAAAACCCATGTTTGTCCTCAAAAAAAGCAAAAGAAAGCACAAGAAGCCTCGAAGATATGAGGATATCTGGCACACATATCTAACTCTGTCTCCCAAGTCACCTCACCAATTGAATTGTGCTTCCACTACACCTTCACTGAAGTAATCTCCTGGGTCCTAAGCTTTCGAACCTGCCTATCCAAGATGGTTGTAGGCTCCTCTTCAAAATATAAATTTAGACCCAACTCAACTGAATCAAGGGAAAGCACATGGGACTCATCCGGCACGTACTTCCGAAGCATGGAGACATGAAACACAAGATAAACAACTGACAAGCTAGGTGGCAAGGACAACTTATAGGCCACCTCTCCCACTCGGCTCAAAATCTCAAAAGGTCTAATGAGTCTAGGGCTAAGCTTTCCCTTCTTTTCGAACCTCATCACACCCTTTATGGGTGACACTCGAATTCAAAGATGATCACCCTCCATAAACACAAAGGCTTGAACTCTCCAATCTGCATAGCTCTTCTTTCGACCTTGGGCTTTCAACACTCTATCCTGAATAATACAGACATTCTCCATAGCATCTCTAAGCAAGTCTTTATCTAATGAATCCATCTCAGCTGAATCAAACCAACCAATTGGATATCTACACCGTCTGCCATACAATGCCTAAAAAGGGGCCATGTGAAAACTGGAATGATAATGTTATTGTAGGAAAACTCTTCGCAAGGAAAATGCCGATCCCATTTAGCCGAGTACCTGACACATACTGCAATGCCTTCCAAAATTGGAAGTGAACAAGGAACCTCGATCAGAGACAATGGAAATTGGAATTCTATGAAGTCACACAATCTGACTTATATAAAGCTCTGCTAACTTCTCCATTGTATACTTCACTCGAACAAGGATGAAGTGGGCACACTTGGTCAACCTATCAATAACTACCCAAATGGAGTCATAACCACCCACGGTTGTAGGCAAACCCATAAAAAAATCCATAGGGATTCGTTTCTACTTCAATGTAGGAATAGGCATCCTCTAAGATACACCTCCGGGCTGCTGTTGCTCACACTTGACCTGTTAGCTATTCAAACATCTAGAAACAAAGTTTACAATATTCCTCTTTATGCCACACCACCAATAATGCTGGCTCAGGTAATGATACATCTTCGCTACTCCTGGATGAATAGAACATCGAGAACAATGGGCTTCCTCAAGAATCAATCTAATTAACTTGCCCATCTTGGGCACACAAATACTGCCTCCAATCCTCAATACACCATCAGAATCAAGGACAACCTCATTGGCTTCCCTCTCTCAACACTTTGTCTTAAATGAGACACAATTTCTCATCATCAAACTAGTGCTCATGAATCTGCTCAACCAAGGAAGAACGAGCCTCAATAAAAGCATTCAAACTACCCATCTCCTCAAAAATCTACAATCTAAATAGACTGTTGGCTAACATTTGAACATCTATAGCCAATGGTCTCTCCTCAACACTGATAACTGAGAGACTTTCCATGCTAGAAGTATTCCTACTCAAAGCATCGGCCACCAGATTGGTCTTCCCTAGATGATACAAGATATTGATGTCATAATCCTTTAGTAGCTCCATCCATCTACACTGCCTCAAGATCAGATCCCTCTGACTGAATATTTACAGGAGACTCTGATGGTTAGTGAAGACATCATAATGCAACCCATAAAGATAATGCCACCATAACTTAAGCACAAACACCACAGTTGCCAACTCAAGATCAAGGGTAGGGTAGTTCTTCTCATGGGTCTTCAACTATTTAGAAGAATAAGAAATCACCCTAACTTTCTACGTCAGAACACCCCCTAACCCAATTCCAGTAGCATAACAATAAACAGTAAAGTCTACACCCTTTTTGGGTAAAGTCAAATAGGAGCAGAAGTCAATAAGTTCTTGATCTTTTAAAAACTCTTCTCACACTCACTAGACACTGAAAGCTCACACTCTGCCGAGTTAATCTAGTCAAAGGAGTTTCAATAGTGGAGAACCTCTGATCAAATCGCGTGTAATAACCTGTACATCCCATAAAACTATGAATCTCAGTGACTGAAGTAGGCATGGTACAACCTCTAACTACCTCAATATTGGCTGAATCCACCCTAATACCCTCCTTTGACACTACGTGTCTCAAAAAGGCCACAAAATCAAGCAAAAATTCACACTTTGAGAACTTGGCATAAAGCTTCTCTTAACTCAATCTCTAAAAGACAATTCTCAAATGCCGATCATGATCCTCCTCATTCTTTGAGTATATCAAGATGTCATCAATGTAGACTATCACAAAGGAGTCCAAGTAAGGTCAGAACACCTCGTTCATCAACTCTGTAAATGCTGCAGGGGCATTAGTAAAACCAAAAGACATCATAACAAACTCATAGTGCCTATAACGAGTCCTAAAAGTTGTCTTAGGGATATCTGAAACCCTAATCTTCAATTGATGATACCCATACCTCAAATCAATCTTAGAAAATAAAAATGCACCCTGAAGCTGATCAAACTAATCATCAACATGAGAAAGAGGATAGTTTTTCGTTACTGTCACCTTGTTCAATTGCCGATAACCAATACACATTCTCATGGATCCATCTTTCTTCCTCACAAACAACATAGGAGCATACTGCAGAGAAACACTAAGGCGAATGAATCCCTTCCTCAACAAATCCTGCAATTTATCCTTTAGTTCCATCAACTCAGCTGGAGCCATCCGTTAAGGAGGAACAGAGATGGGCTTGGTGCCCGGCTCTAAGTCAATCAAAAAATCAATATTCCTATCCAGAGGAACAACTAGAAGATTAGTAGGGAACACATCTGAAACTCTCTAACCACGGGCACAAAATCCATGGAAGGTGGCTCAATACTAGTATCCCAAATGAAAGTCAAATAGGATAAAGACCCTCGATCAACCAATCTCTGAGCTCGAATGAAAGAGATAACTTTGCTAGGGTCAGAACCACTAGCACCCGTCCACTCAACTATCGGGACACCTGGCATTGCTAAAGTCACAGTCTTAGCAAAACAATCCAGAATAGCATGATGCGGGGAGAGCCAATCCATACCCAAAATAAAATCAAAGTCTACCATCCCCAAAATGATCAAGTTTATTCAAGTATCATACCCAACCAACGAAACAAAACAGGACCAATACACTCGATCCACCACTAAGGATTCACCCACTGGTGTAGAAACATGAATAGGCACAGACATGCAATAAAACATCATATCAAACCCAAGAGTAAAATAGGTAGAAATATATGAGAAAGTAGACCCAGATCAAATAATAAAGACGCAGATCGATGGTAAACTAGGATAATACATGTGATCACAACATCATGTCTCCCTGGAAAAGCATAACACTGGCCATCTCGGCCACCTTTATTCTGACTAGAACTCTGACCTCCACCCTATGGAGTTGTAGCACCCCTACCTGAAGTCCTACCACCTTTGCTGGACTGACCTCTGCCTCGACCCCTGATCTAAGGCACTGAATCTCTAGATAAAGCAGCTGAATAAGTATGATGGGTCTTAAGTTAGTTTGTAGAGTTCATTGCAAAATCATATGACCTGGATCCCCACAACCATAGCAAGACCACAACACGGATAACTGCTACTGCGAACTAGATGAGCTACCATGGCCACCTCAGCCAGAACCATAAGATCCTTGGGCTGATTGCCTACTCTCAGCTTCTAACATAGATGCACGAACCGGCCCATGGTGCTGAAAGGAGCCACTACCACGATGTGAACCCTTACCTCCATATGAGGCACCAGAAAATTGACCAGAAGAATGGTCCCTCTTAGGCTCTCCAAACTCCTCTAAAAGCATTAACTCTGCCTCCTTGATAGTGCTCACAATGGACTGGAAGGAAGCCCCCTCTCTGGCTGCTCGGAACACCTATGACTTGGTAGAGAAAGACAACCCTCTCACAAACCTACAAACTCTCTCTGCCTCATCAGGAACAATAGTCATAGCATGCCTTGAAAGCTCACAAAAATGGCCTCATACTCATTCACAGACAACTGCCCTATCTCAAGTCCTCAAATCTCAGTCGACTCTCCTCCCTCACGCTCCAAGGAATGAAGCGGTCCTAAAAGGCTTTAGAGAACATATCCCACTCTATCGAAGGGCCTTATCGAAGGAGGCCCAACTTGTCTAGAGCTCCCAAAAGTCCTCCACCACTCTATGGAACATCCACACATCTAAATAGCAAGAAAACAAACACTTCGAGCATCTACCATACCTACTGCCTCAAGCATCTTATGGCATAAAGTTAAGAATTCATGAGCATTTTCTCTCTTACCACCCTAAAATTGTGGTGGTTTCATCTTCTAAAACATCTTATAGCACTATTGCTCAGTTGTCGTTAGAATAACATCAGGAGTAATCTGAACTCCCACAACTGGTGCCAGAACCACTAGTGGCTGACCCACCTGATCCTGAATACCTGGAGTTTGCTGCTGATCTGGAGTCTGTGCTCCTAATCCAGTCTGAGAACCATGTGGTGTACCTATCGCACCACCCTAAGAGAAGTTCTCCATAACACTAAACATCCTCAACAAAGTCTCCTGAAACAAGGAAGCTCCAAATCTTGAAGGGTCCTGGTCCTCAACAACCTCAACCTGTGGCTCAAGAGAAGCCTCTCTACTTTTACCTTTGGCTGGTGCCACTCCACAGGCATGACTTCTTGTCGGTGCTACTCCACGAGCACGACCTCTTGATCTGGCCCTACCTCTACCCCTAGCTGGGGTCTCAGTACCTGCCTCGGGCACTGCCTCTCCTCTACCACTAGAAATAAAAGATGTAGTCCTCGGCATTTGCCAAAACAAAATGTGACAACTCACCACCACAAAGGCAACCACACACGATAAGGAAGAATGAACAAAAGGAAGTTTCCTAATAGTCTACATAGCCTCTTGAAGATAATTACATACATCTCTATGTCGATCATCGATACTCTGCTTAGACTTGGCGTGTACACACATGAGACCTATGATCCGAGGGCTCTGATAGAAGTTTTCATGACCCAAAAATGGACGTGATATGACATGTCTATTCCCACCAAGACAAGTCAGCCTCAACCCAATAAAAATGAAAGAAGAATGAAAATAAAATAAAGCAAAACAAGACAAATGTGATAAACTTATTCATTCTAAGCAACACCCCCAAATCTGGTTGTCACATGTACAAGCCACTAAAGTAAATATAGAATTCGAAAGATAAATAAAAGTCTCAAATGTCTTTTCTTCTAAAATAGAACAAAAGAATAATAGAAGGAAAAAGAGGGCCCACTGAAATGACAAATAGCTACCTCTTCAAGTCCTCGACAAGCTGCAAAAATAGAAGAAGGAGAAAGATATTACACAAGTCAGTGTTTGGAACCTACACAAGTGTAGAAGTAAGGAGGGAGTACCACCAACAGGGTACCTAAATAGCAGCCTAATAAACTAGGCAACCTAGCTAAATCGAATACTCATTTTCATCTCAACCGAACCTCCACAAACTACAACCTGCACATAAAACAGCCCAACCTAACACTTCTACAATAAATAGGTCTCAATGGTTGAAGAACATAGACCAAAATTCACATTTCAACAACCGATAAGTATCAAATCATTACTCTCAAGCACAAAGCATTTCAATTCCAAATAGCAACATGTTCAACTCACATATCAAGTAAACCAATTGAACGTATCAAATAGCTCAATCATATGCATCAAGTAAGTAAAATATATGCACAAAGTATATTGATCACAAAGTCAACATTTTCCAGAACAATTTTCCTTTGGCACAATGTCACTAGTAGGAACCATTTCCCTTTAGATTTCTCATTAATTCACTTGTCGGAACCATTTCCCTTCAGCATTTAATCACTAGCCGGAACCATTTCCCTTCGACTTTTACCACAAAATAGCACTTGCCGAAACCATTTCCCTTCGGCATTTATATCACCACCAAAACAATTTTCCTTCAGCTTTATCAAAAAATATCACATGCCAAAACTATTTCCTTTCGGCATTTATATCACTAGCCGGAATCATTTCCCTTCCTCTCTCATATCACTAACCGGAACCATTTCCCTTTCAGCTTTCATATCAATTTTTTCATTATGGTGGTCAACAATCAATGCACACAAGAAATATGACACTACACGGAGATACCACAATTCATACAATTCAAGTCCATATTCTATGCTTTCAAGCAATTCTCCAATCAATCAAATAGGGGCCACAACAAGGTAATTCACAATTATCATTATCATCAAGCCTTTTCATTTTTGACCTTTTTGCTTGTTAAAATTAATCAAGTGGAAAAAATGACCCTTTACCTCATTCCTGATTACTCCCCAACACATAGGCAATAAAGAGAAATAAATAATTCAACCCAAATTGCAAAGTTGTTAACCAATTAATCACTTGCCTAAGTAAATCAATTAATCACTTCAATAGTTGAGTCTTCCCCTTCTGAATCACTTCCGAAGCCACAAAATCTATAATAATCAAATATTCACAATCACCTATCGGAAACAACAATACCCACATCAATAATACAGAGAAATGGGTCAATCACTTCGAAACCCAATTAAAAAAAAGTTTGAATATGGAAATGAATACTTGAAAATGATGTTTAAGGCTTTAGGAACTCATTTAGAGAAAACTAATTCGAAAACGAATTGAGAACTACTTCAATATCACAATTTTAGCTAATAACTTGAGTTCTTGAAACACCTCATCATCCACCAATTAAAATCTCATATTTTGATGTTAAAACTCATAAATAATCAAAGGGAAATGAAGGTTTAGGATTATGAAAGCTTTACCCAAAAGATTTGGAACAAGAAAATCCTTCACAAATCGCCTCTAAGGTTTCCCAAGCTCACAAATGATGAAATGGAGCTTAAACCCCAAAATGGCTGACCAAAAACCCTCTGTGATGTCACAAAAGTGTCCAGGGGTTCGCTTATGCAAACCCTGCTAAAAATGTGGGTCTCGCTTAAGCGAATCCTCCTTCACTAAATTGAAGATCACTTAAGCAACAGGCCCTTCGCTTAAGCGGAGGTCGCTTAAGCGATATGACCTTCGCAAAAGCAAGGCCTACTGGACCAGAAAACACAGCCACAATTCAAAACATCAAATTGACCCTCGAGATTTTTTTCGGAACCGCATAAGCACAAACCAGATATACAAATCAAATATAATTGATGTTCCGAACTCAATGGAACCGTCAAAACATTAATGCGAGGTCTCCTTGACCCAAAATTTATGGTAACCACTAGAAACTAACTTCACGCCTAAAAAGGCTAAAACAAGCTCGTGACCTCACAAAAATCAACCAAGACCTCATCTAGGCCTAATATCACTCCTCTAGTCTAACGAAACTCTCAGAATTCTGATATGAGCATCCGAAACTTGAAAGACACCAAAAATCACTTATAGGCAACTTAAGCCTTTCCAAAACCAAAACTTACTAAATTCTCAACTTTAAGCTCAAAGTTTGGAATAACTTCAAAAACTCAATCAAGAAACAACTCGTATCAATATCGGAAGGGCCAAAATGTTAATTTGATGAAAACACCAATAATGACCAACAACGTCATTACATCGATTCGGCAGCCTCAGTTAGTTGGGCCTGACTAGTGCTTCATTTGAAGGGAACTTAAAAGTTTGTCTTCTTTACAACAACATGCTTGCATGGTTTCTTAGGGACATTTGGGTGAAGTTAACGGAGGAATATCATCAATGTCTTAGTTTTGTGAGCAGGTGGGTTGTGAGAGTATTGGAGTAGTAGTGGTTGTAGGGAGAGGGGCCCTTTGTGGGCTATGGTGGAGACAATGGTCGGAGGGGACTTGATATCAGGAAAGGAAGATTAGGGTTAGGGTTTTTAGATGGGAATGGGGAAAGAGAAGGGCTGAAGGGTTCTCCAAAGGCATTGGGTGGGAGATGAGAGGATGGGCGGTAAGGAGGGAATTGGTTAGTGGGTGTGGTGGAGGTGACAACCTCCCCACGAACGGATGCTCTAAGAGAACTGGGCAGAGATGCATTTTTCGATAAGGAGGAGAAGTCCTCCTCATCGGAGTAGGCAACTAGGGTTGGTGGAACATTCATGGTGATGAAGAATTTTTGGGTTTGAGGGGATTTTGGTTTGGTTTGTTAGATGGATGTGGAGGACTATTGGGAGTGGATGAGTATTGATGAGATTCTGGGAAGTTTAAGAGACGGTTGAGTTTTCTTATGTGAGAAGTGACTTGAGATGATTTGTATGAGTTTCCTGCATAAATGTCAGGGTTTAGAGGTGGGTGTATAAAGCTGGACCAGGTTTATAAGCTTCTTTTAAGGCAATTACCATATAACTGAATGTGATGCATAGTTTGATATAATTAGGATAAGTGCATACATGAGTGCACCTCTATAGCGTAGTTTTAGGAAACTAAGGGTAATATCATTAGACCTAATATTAATGTCGACGTGCTGCAAGTGTGTACCTATTACAAGGTACCAAGATGAGTTGGTATGACTATACGCTAGATTATTCTTCAAACCTTTTATCAAGAATATACCGTTGGAGAGAAAAGTAATCATTGATATACAAACCCCAAAGCCAGTCGATTTCTTTGAAATTGTTCTCTTCCAAGTGTTTTTGTAAAGATATCGACAACCTGGTTCTCAGTTTTGCAGAAAGTCATGATGATGAGCCCTTTCTCCACATTGTCTTTGAGAAAGTGATGATGAATATCTACATGCTTTGTTCGCTTATTTTTGATAGGATTCTTTGCCACATTGATGACACTAGTATTATCGCATCTGATAGGTATGCAGCCTACTTTGATTCCAAAATCCTCAAGTTGTTTTATTCATAGGAGTTGAGCACAGCAGGAGGCACCCGCAACATATTTAGCTTCAGCAGTGGACATGGCAACTGAGTTTTATTTCCTTGTAGCCCATGACACTAGACATGGTCCGAAAAAGTGAACCATTATGGACATGCTTTTTCTTTCCACCAAATAACAAGCGTAGTTTGCATCTTCAAACCCCACCAGATCAAACGAGTCACCTATTAGATACAATACCACCAAGTTCAGAATTCCTTTAAGATATCGCAGAATCATTTTCACAACTTTGTATCATTCACTAGAGAACCAGGTTCATATTTATCAAGCTTTGTTGTCGTTCCAATTGGGGTATCATTTGTCTTAGGTTCATTTATCTCAAACTTTTTAAGCAACTCTATGATATATTTTTCTAATGAATTGAAGTACTAGATGGAGATTGCTTGATCTGAACCCCTAGGAAGAAGTTGAGTTCTCCTATCATACTCATTTCAAATTCAGTGCTCATTAGTTGTGCAAATTAAACTCCAAGTTTTGCATCTGTTCCTCCAAATATGATATCATCTACGTATGCCTTAACTATAAGCATATCTACACCTTGTTTTCGAAGAAACAATATGTTGTAAATCTTACCTCTTGATTACCCGTGTGTAAGAAGAAAGCTTGATAGTAGATCGTACCATGCTCTTGGCGGTGCTTTATATAGCTTATAAACAAAGTCGGGGTGGTCCAGACTTTCAAATAAAGATGATTGTTTCACATATACTTGTTGTTGAAAAAACCTATTTAGAAAGGCTCTCTTGACGTTCATCTGGTAGAGTTTGAACTCCTTATGAGTTGTAAATGCAATCAGCATTCTGATTGCTTCCATTTTTGCCACTGGGCAACAATTTCATCTTAATCTATTCCCTCTTCCTGATTGTATCCCTATACTACTAATCTGGCTTTGTTTCATGTGACTTGCCCTTGATTATCAAGTTTATTTCTGAATACCCATCTAGTTCCTATAAAAGTTCTATCATGAAGTCTAGGAACCAGGTTCTAAACCTTGATTTGTTCAAACTAAATCATCTCTTCCTACATGGCAATAATCCAATCTGGATCCAGAAGGGCTTCTTTGATTTTTTCTGGTTCAATCAAGGATAGGTAGTCTGAGAATGCACACATGTTCCTAAGTTTAGATTTGGTATGGATCTCTGAATCCAAAGGAGTAAGAATGTTTTGCACCGGATGAGAGCTCTTGTGTTTCCAGCTACCTGGTTGAATTGTATGTACACTTTCTGAGGATTATGGACTAGGTTCCATAGGACTATCTACAACACTTGTATCTTCTATCTCAGGGGCCTTATGTGCTAGTTCAAGAGCAGGTTGATTTAGGGGATCATCATC
Source organism: Solanum appendiculatum (assembly GCA_018342035.1). NCBI lineage: Eukaryota > Viridiplantae > Streptophyta > Magnoliopsida > Solanales > Solanaceae > Solanum > Solanum appendiculatum. The sequence goes on along the minus strand of JAGDQO010002376.1, from coordinate 162,784 downwards.
AGAGTTAATTTCTTCAGGTTGCTGTGGATTTTTCATGCTTATGTCATGCTGATCATGTTGTGAATTTGTTTAAATTGAGCTATATCCTTCATCAAAGATGACATGGATACTTTCCACGACATGATTTGTTCTTTTGTTGAATACTCTATATGCCTTGCTCTGTGATGAATACCCAAGAAAGATTCCCTCATCGCTTTTGGCATCAAACTTTCCTAGAGCATCTTTTCCATTGTTGTGTACATAGCAGACGTATCCAAATGCTCTGAGATGTGCTAAGTTGGGTTTTCTCCCTTTCAACAATTCATAAGGGGTTTTGTTCAGTACTGATTGGATCATACATCTGTTGATTATGTAACATGAAGTATTTACTGCCTCACCCAATCAGACTTAGGGAGATTACCCGCGATTAGTATGGTTCGCGCGATATCTTCTAAGGTTCTATTTTTGCACTCAACTACACCATTTTTTGTGGTGTTCTTGGTGTAGAGAAGTTGTGATCTACACCATCTTGGCACAAAATTCCAAGAATTTTGAGTTTTCAAATTTTGATACATGATCTGAGCGAATGCTAATGAGTTCACATTTAAGCTTCTTTTGAATCAGTTTCACAAAAATTTTAAACGTATCATATGTCTCATCTTTAGTTGCAAGAAATATGGTCCACGTGAATCTGGTATAGTCATCCACAATTAAAAGGACATACATTTTCCCTCATCGACTCTACACTCGCATTGGTCCACATAAATCCGTATGAAGTAATTCTAGAGGTTTGGTTGTACTTATCATTATTTTTGTCTTGAATGAAGATTTCACATGTTTTCCTTGAGCACATGCTCCACATACTTGATCATCATTGGATCTCCTAGTGAGTAACCCTTCGACTAAGTCTTTTGATATGAGCTTGTTATTGTTGAGAAACTGATGTTTCCCAAATTCTTAAGCCAGAGAAGAGAGTTGTCAGAAATAGCACTGAGACATTTTAGCGAATTCTCTTCAGAACTCATGATGTCAGCTTTGTACACATTTTTATGTCTCTTTCCAAAAAAAACTAGTTTCCGAGAGATTGGATTGAACACTCTACATTAATTGGAAGTGAAAAGCATATTATTTCCTATTTCGCACATTTGGGACACACTTAATAGATTGTGTTGTAGTCCCTTAACATAGTACATATTTTCTATTGCTTGGGTATGATTTGGACCAACCTTTCTGATTCCTTGTATTTCACCATTTTTTCCATTTCCAAAGGCTACGTTTCCACCTTTGAAGTTACTCAATGAGAGAAAGTTATTTTTGTCACCAGTGATGTGTCAAGAGCATGCATTGTCTAGGTACCATTGCTTCAGCTCTCCTCCCATTGATTTCTGCATCAACATTCAAAGTTTAGTTTTGGGTACCCAGATCCACTTGGTCCCTATTTATTTTAGAAAGAATGAATTAGATTTTTCTTAGCCCAGCTTTTTAAGAGCTCTCGTTTGGGAACCAGTTTCGTGATTCCCTTACCCAATGGATTTCTGAAGAAACTGAGATTATTTTCTTGGCCTTTTAATTTTTTATCACCTGTATTACTTTTATGCATAGTTAATCCACAATGAATGCTTAAACATTCTTTTTTAGGATCTTTGATTTCAATAGATTTCTTGTAAAAGCCTATTACATGTCTAGTAGAGGATTGACTCTTTTGGATATTATCGAGTATGATGGATGATCTGGTCCATCTCATATTATGCTCTGCTTCCATCTTAGTCGTATAAAGCTCTTTGTGGAGAACTTCATTCCTTTTAGTCATGGAATATAAGCCATTGCTTAGCTCTTTTAATTTATTTTGAAGACATTGATTATGTTTCTCAAGATTCTCATTTTCTTCTATTAAAGATGCATAGTCTTTCATCATCTGCTCTCTTTTAGAGCTGGTTGACTGATATGCATCTATGAGAGTGCACAATAGAGATTCTAGTTCTCTTTTAGAGTAGGAATTAAGATTTTCTTTGATGTGATGAAAATTTACCTTGCACTATTTATCATCTTCAGAATCTGTTCAAGCCATTAGTGCTAGAATCATTTCTTGTGATTGATAGGTGTTCCTTTCATCTTCTAATTCTATTATAGCGACTAGTGTAAGAAAGTCATATTTTTCTGTCTACTCTATTACAAGTAGTGACTGATTTTCGAATCCTCCGTCTAGACTCTTCTTCTGATAAGTTTCTCATAGCGGCAAAGGCCTTTTTTATTAAGAAATCATCTTCTTGGTTGGTCATCCGTCTGTTTGTGGGAATGTACTTATCATTCTTCGTCTCTTTTGCTTTCTCTAAGCCGTTTGTCTTGTATTCTAGAGCCCAAAAAGGACAGAACTTGATAAAGTGATCTGAGCTTCCACACTTGTGACAAACCTGTTCTCTTGGATTTTCAGTTCTTATATGAGAGTCCCTTCTTTGAAACACATGTCCTCTTTTTAACATTCTAGAGAACCTCTTAGTCATTAGTGTGATATTTTCATCCTCAAAATCTTCTGGTGTTGTATCCTTCAAAACCAAGTTCTTCTGTTTTCTCTTTCATGATTGTAGTGAACATGGTATGCATGTCTTGGATTGTTTCACCTTCTACCATTCAAAACAACTCATATTGTCTGTTCAAATTGTCAATTTCAAACTTCTTTACCTAAGTTGTTCCTTCGTGAGTAGTTTGTAGAATTTCCTATATTTCTTTTGCATCCTAACATGATGAGATTAGATTATACTCATCTGGACCTATACCTCATATCAAAATCTACTTAGCTTTCCATTGTTCTGAATTGCAAGTTTAACCTTAGTATCCCATTCCTTCCTGTCCTTTGGTACCTGAGTGATTCCATTAGTTCCATTCTTTATGGGTATGGTAGGACCGTCCAAAACAACTCCCCATAGTTTTGGGTTTTCTCCTATCAGGTGATCCATCATGCGGTTCTTCTACCATCCATAATATTTTCCATGGTGGTCGTGTTTGAGAAGCTCCTTCTTGTGGTGTAGGTGGTGCAACTATGATCCTTTTCAAGACGTGAATTTTTTTACGAAAAGATCGGCTCTGATACCAATTGAAGAAACCTTACCACCTAAACAAGAACTAGGTTCTTGATAATTTCCCTAAATATATATGCAGCATAATAAAACAGTAATTTTATCATGGAAACCTTCCTTGCTCAAGAGAAGGGAAAAACCACGCCCAAAACTTCCCCAACTTCAAAGAGCAATTTTAGATAAACTCTATAATCAAAGGGACTAACTCTAGTATCTCTACTCTTGAACGTTTAACTATAATTGAAGGTTGTACTCTTCATGAAGTAAAATTTGCTTCTTGTCACTATTCTCTCAACCTCTCTATTACACTCAAAACAATAATCCCTAAGCACTAATTCAAGATGAAAAAATGCAAACTAAGCTTTAGAAAGAAAACGTAACTCTACTTGTTCTTTCTTCTCCTCTTTTGATCTCTCTAAGTTGCTCTGCCTTTGCTTAAAATTCTCTCGATTTGTTAATGCAAAAGCTGATCTTCTCTTCTTTAACGTTGTCCTTTTATAGACGTGGATTAGACGTTAGTAGACTCCTACAAGGAAATAAATTAATTTTTCCTAGAAAAATAGTCCTTTTCCTTATAGGATATTTTTGTCTCTTTGCTTGTCCATATAGAAGTCATCTACTATTTTTCTTCTCCTTATTTGACCTGGATTTATATTTAAACACGCTTTCCTATTTTATATCTGAATGTGCGACTTCTTCCTGCCTTTTTTATTTTATGCCTGGTACATGCTTGTTAACCTAGTTCATGGTGTCATCGTCAAAAGTTATTTCAGAATGTTGTGAAGTCATCAAAACCACATGAACAAATTGTGAAATATTAAATACTGAATAATTGTCGATGTGAAATACTAAAAAATCATATGCATAGATTTACAAAAGAATGTTCCATTAGTAAACAATTTTGACTCATCCAAAAAGATAAAACTATTCAAAAATTGTTGAGATACAATTTTATTGTTGCACTATATGATTTCTGTGTTGCTAGTAAGCACTCTTATAGATTCTTGTGCACAAATAATAAATTTGATGTAGTGCCGCTTATTTTTCCATTTATAATGTAATAGCTTTTACTTTTGTCAAAGTATTATTTCATATTTGAACATCGTTATTGAAAAGAGTAGTTTGTATTTTTGTTCCCTGTGTCAAGACAGACAACCAGTAGAGTTTGTATTGAGCAATGACTATGATACACAACTAAAATAATGTAACATCTTCATCAACAAATATTAGTTAACAATATATACCTATGTGGTTTTCATTTAATCATTTTTATACACCTTTATTAAGCCTCGTTGGATGACTAAAATATTAGTTACCCATTGTATTGAATATTTCTTCAACTTGTTGATCTGTGTACATTAATTTTCTAGCTCTTCTTTGCTTGCCGTTGTGATATATCCTATAATAGCAAGCAGGTAAATGTAAATACAATATATAATTGTAAAGTAAAAATGATTTTTTCCCTATCTTATCTTGTACTCTTCAGAGGTTGAACATCCAAAAACAATACATAGTTATAACAACAAAAGTAATATTCAGAAATCTAATAACAGTAAGTAATTGAACATCCAAAAACAACACATAGTTATAAAAAAAGTAACATTCAGAAATCTAATAACAGTTATTTACTTAGTGGATAGGAAATCTAATAACAGTTATTTACTTAGTGGATAGGAACATACTCTGGATGAGAATCATGGGCAATACTTCTTGATCATTTATACAAACGTAATGCCTGAGTCGGATTCGACAATGGGTTTGAGCTAGTAATTGTAAAACTTACTTTTATTGACCTTGATCCGCGTATAAATTTCAGAACTATGGACCTAGCTGAATCAGAGAGCCCCGAAGTCCCACGGTATCCGAGAAATAGGTAGCGTATGAATAGGCCCGAGAAAATGTATGTATATCTTCGGTAACACCTCAGACTTGGAAAAGAGGAGAAAATGCAGATTTTGGGTTGCAGCAATGACCTACGATTCCCACCTACGGTTGGTAGGAGTACCTAAGGACCGTAGGTAGTGGGGAGATAATTTTGAAAATCAAGTTTCAGTACCTCTTTGATGATTTTCCAAGATGGCCCTTCATTTTATGTACGAGTCATACGTAGGTTTCGTAGGTTACTCCCAAACTTAGTTAAGATTTAAGGCCTTAAGTTGGGACCTACGGTTGCCATGTATGGTCCATAGGTAGACCTACCAACCGTACAAGGGTTCCGTCGATTGAAGGTCCAAATAATAAGTTTCTGAATCTTTCTACGGTTGACCATGACGGAACATAGAAGGACCTACGGACCGTAGATCAAATTCGGTAGTTAATTTTTAAGGGCTTTTTGATATTTTTCCTAATTGACTAATGACTAACCTAGGTTGTTTTAATCCTAATCCTAGACCCTATATAATTCTTTTAAGCCTAAAATCTAACTACTCTAGATCATTCTTCAAATTCTCCAAAATCCCTCCAAGTTCTTTTCCCAAAAAATCTCTCTAAAGATTGAAGAAGACTAGAGTTTCAAGACCAAGCCTTAAAATTAACCATTGATTGTGGACATTTGACATCAAGGTATGACAGTATTCACCTATGGAGTCCTTTCCTCCATAGGATTCCTAAATTCTCCAAGTTTACTAATAAGAATCTCAAATAGAAGTTAGGGTTTTACTCAATCTCATGGATTCTTTTTAAGTATGATTTAATTGGTTGTTTTATGTCTTTTTATGCATGAATTGAGATAATTGCATGTTTTAAAGTTGAATTCCCACGAACCAATGTGAAATCCATGATTCTTAGACTATGCTCATATGATGGGGATTTTGAACTACGAAAGATAAATTTATGAAGATATGCATGTTCTTGATGAAATTGATGTAAATGATTTAAGGTTGCTTTGAGAGTGAAGCATCGATATTGTTGTTTTTGTGAAAGGATTTTCTCTTATGAAGGATTCCTAGGGTTGAAAGGTTTTCTAGACTAAACTACGAATCAAGAACTAGGAGCTATTCTAATGAACTCTAGCTTGGATTGGCTACTTGATCTCCCATAATGATACGACAAGTGGCGATTACCCATGTCCTCTAATGATAGGATAAGCGGCGATTACCCATGTCCTCTAATGATAAGAAAAGTTAAGTTTAATGACAACGCCGTGGGATTTATGCTTAGCACCGAATGGACAAGTGCAAATTACCCGTGTCCCATAAATATGTGCCACCATAGGTTTGTCTTAGATAGACATTAGCTAGTGGATCCACTTAAGGTAGAAGTTTATGGTTCTTACCTTGGAAAGTAAGGACATCTCTTTTCGGTGTGGGATAGACATCGAAATTCCATGTTATAGCTCACATGGTCTATGTCGGTTAATGGCAAACTTCCCACAAATAATTAACTAAGTTTACTTTTAGAAGTATCTCATATGTGTTTTAAAGATGTTAGCTTGCTATGACCATGATTATGATTTACGTTTTCTAAGTTGTTATCTTATGGTTTAGCTTGGTCATTGCATGTCATGAAAAGTTATTTTTAGCATGATTTCATAACTCTTATGCATTGCTATTATACTTGGTACATTTCATGTACTAACGCATACTCTTGCCTACATTGTTTCACTAATGTAGGGTCTGATACTCCTATTTCGCATACTCGGGGCTAGTGATTCCATATTGAGCTTTGAAGATTGGTGAGTCCTTATGATCGAGGACCGCGACTCTTTTATTGCTTTCATGCCTTTTCATTTTTTATTTTTGGTATGTGATGTCTGGGTTACGTCTCAATCACTCTTTGATGTAATAGATGGCTATGAGACTATGTTAGACTTCCGCTACGTTTTTTAAAACTCTTTATGATATGAAACTGTATTTTGAACACTTTAACTTCTCTTATCTTAGATGATGTATGCTAAGTGGTATGTGTGGGGCCTCTCAGGGTCCTATACGCCATGTCATGTCTAGGGTGTACTTTAAGTTATGACAAACTTGGTATTCAGAGAACAAGGTTTAGAAAGGTCCTAGGATGTTTCAAAAGCCACATCGAGTAAAGTCTTGTTCATGAGTGAGAAGCACACCACATTTTTTAATAAGAAGCTATAAGATGATTAGGAAACTCCACTTCTTTCATTAATCTAAAGTCGTGTGATAGAGTGTAACTCTACATTTCTTTCTCCTAATTCCGATCTGATGCTTCTCAGTATATGGCCCCTTAAAGAGCATACGTTAGGAGGAATGTGAATGAGAATGTGGAACGAGAAACTCCTCAAGCTCCTTAAGTTTCAGCCGACCCTTTGGCTGAGAAAGTGACTAATGCAGAGTTTAGGGCTTCTTTTCGAGTGTTGGCCCAAGCGATGACGGCACAAGCCAATAAAGAGGTTGTGGCCCCCATGAACCTAAATGTGGGTACGGAGGCATCCAGAGTGAGAGACTTCACTAGGATGAATCCTCCAGATTTTCATGGTTCCAAGGTGGAGGAAGATCCTCAAGAGTTCATTGATGAGGTACACAAGGTTTTGATGATCATGGGTGGGACACCGTTATAAAAGGCTGTAACACCTCAGATTTTGAAAAGGAAAATTGCAGGTTTTCAGAACTGGTGCTAGTACTAATGGAAGCCACCTACGGAACGTAGGTTGACTTACGGATCATAGGTGGGAACCGTAGATGGCAAAATAAATATTTTCAAAATGTCCAATTTTAGAACCTCGTTGACGGTTCGCCAGGACGGCTTGTCATTGTATGTACAAGTCGTAGATCGATCTCTTAGGTCACTCTCAGCCTTAGTAAAATTTTAAGGGTCAAGGTTGGGATCTACGATTGGAATGTACGGTCCATAAGTGGACCAACGGACCGTACATGGAAACCGATGTTGGAAGCCCAAATTTAATAGTTTTTGAATCCCACCTACGGTTGACTAGGACTATCCTTTGTTTGACCTATGGACCGTAGGTCTAAACCATAGGTCAGGGTCCGACAGTTATTTTTATGGGCTTTTTGGTCTCTTCCCTGATTGACTAATACCTAATCTAAGTCGGTTTAGTCCTAATCCTAGACCCTATATAAGTCTTCTAAGCCTAAAATCTACCCATTCTAATAACTCTTCAAATTCCCCCAAATCCTTCCAAAGTTTTCCCCAAGTATTTCTCTCTCTAAAGCATGAAGAAGAAGGCTAGGGATTCTAGTCAAGTCTCCAAATTATCCATTGATTGTGAGCTTAGAGCTCCAAGGTATGATGACTTTCACCTATGGAGCCCTTTCCTCTATAGATTTCCTAAATTTCCCAATTTTCACAAGTTAGAATCTCCAATTGAAATGAGGGTTTTGTTCAATCTCATGGGTTCTTTCCAATTATGATCTAACTGAATGATTTATGACTTCTTATGCATGAATTGAGTTAATTGAATGACTTTTAGATGAAATTATATGAGCCCATGCATGATTTATGATTTCTAAGCTATGATCCCGTGATGAAGTTTATGAATGATCAAAGGATAAATCTTATGAAGATATCTATGTTCAATTATGAAATTTATGATGATTTAAGATTGGTTTAAGGGTGAAGCATTGTTGTTGTAATTGTGAAAGGATTTCTCACATACTACTCAAAACATGATTTTTGAAAGGATTTTCTTACATGAAGGATTCATAGGGTTGAAAGGCTTACTCAACTTAACTTGAATAAAAGACTAAGGAGCTATTCTAATGAACTTTATCTTGGATTGGCTATTTGATGTGCCTTCCAAGAATGAAAGGACAAGCGGTGATTACCCATGTCCCATAATGATAATACAAGAGGTGATTACCCATGTCTAGTAATGATAAGATAAATTATGAATTACGATTAATCCGTGGGAACTATGCTTAGCACCTAGTGGAAAAGTGGCGATTACCCACGTCTTATAAAATATGTGCCACCATAGGTTTGTCTCAAATAGACATTAGATCATGGATCCACTTAAGCTAGAAGTTATGGTTCTTTCCTTGGCAAGTAAGGACACCTCTTTTCAGTGTGAGATAGACACCGGCTTCCGTATTATAGCTCACATGGTCGATGTCGATTAAGGCTCACTTCTCATATAATGAACTAAGGTTACCACCTAAAATATATTTCAAGCATGGTTGTTTTAAGATGATTTCCTTGCATTGACCATGATTTTAACTCATGTTTTCCATGATGTTATCTTATGATTTAACTTAGTCATTTCATCTTATTTATAAAAAAATTTACCATGATTTTATAACATCTATGCATAGTTGTCATACCTGGTACATTCTATGTACAAATGCATACTCTTGCCTACATTGTCTCATAAAGTAGGATCCAGCTCTTCTCCATCCATTTGTGGCTAGTTCGTTGCATTTGAGACTCAAAGACTTGGTGAGTCCTCGCACTTCAAGGACAATGCCACATTTAAAGTTTTATATCATTTTACTTTAGAACTTGTATGGGTTACGTCCTAAATTTCATTCTATTGAGGTATTAGATGTCTTTAAGACTATGTTAGATTTCTGCTACTTTTCTCAAACTCTTATGTTATGAAAACTGTCCTTTTAAACTATTTAACTACTATTATCTTGTATGATACATGCTAAGTGACTTGTATGGGGACTTTCGGGGTCTTGTACGCCATGTCACGTCCAAGGGGTACTTTTGGTCATGAAAAACTTGGTATTCAGAGCACAAGGTCTTATAAAGGTCCTAGGATGTCTCATAAGCCATGTCGAGTAGAGTCTTGTTCATGAGTGTGAAATGTGTCACACTTATGAGTGAGAGCCTACAAGATGTTTAGGAAACTCTCCATTTCTTTCATCATTATAAAGTCGTGCGATAGAGTGTAACTTTATATGTCACTCTCCTAATCCCTATCCAATGCTTTTAAGGTTATGGCCACTCGAAGGGCATATTCTAGAAGCAATGCAAGGGAGAATATGGAACAAGAAGCTCCCCAAGTTCCGGTCGACCCTTTGACCGAGCAAGTGACTTATGCGGAGTTTAGGGCTGCTTTTCAAGTGTTGGCCTAAGCCTGATGGCTCAAGCCAATAGGGAGGTTATGGTCCCCGTGAACCCAAATGTGAGTACGGTGGCATCTTGAGTGAGAAACTTCACTAGAATTAACCCTTTGAAGTTTCATGGTTCTAAGGTTGAGGAAGATCCTCAAGAGTCCATTGATGAGGTGTATAAGGTGTTGATAATCATGGGTGTAACCCCAGTGGAAAAGGCTGAATTGGTTGCTTATTAACTTAAGAGTGTTGCTCAAGTTTGGTTCAACCAATGGAAGGAACAGAGGGTGGTTGATGCGGATCCTCTGGATTGGGAGAATTTTAAGGTTGCTTTCCTTGATAGGTTCTTTCCCCTTGATATAAGGGAGGCAAAGGTGTTTGAGTTTATCAACCTTCGTCAAGGAAACATGAGTGTGAAGGAGTATGCTTTGAAATTCACACAATTGTCTAGGTATGCTCCTACTATGGTTGTCGACCCTAGGGCAAGGATAAGTAAGTTTGCTTCGAGAGTGTCTGAAATGGTGGTCAAGGAATGCCGTACTGCTATGATTATCCATGAAATGGACATTTCTCACCTAATTGTGCATGCTCAAAAAATTGAGGCAGAGAAACTTAAGGAGAAGTCTAGGGAGGCAAAGAGGGCTAAGACTAGTGATAGTGACTTTTAACACTCAAGGTCCAGTGGACATGTTCATTCTAAGTCTCGGCAAAGGTTTTTCGATCAAGGTTCCTCCAATGGTCTGGTACCTAAGTTTAACAAACGTAGGGTGTCTAACCCTATGCCTAAAGCAGGAAATGGTAGTGGTTCTTCATTACCTAATTGTGCTAAATGTGGAAAGAATCATGAGGGTAAATGCCTACCTAGTTCTAATGCATATTTTGGTTGTGGCAAGACGGATCATAAAATTAGGGATTGTCCCTCCGTTGCTAAGAAAGAAGGAGATGATCGTCGACGAGCTCAATCTTATCCTCTATCAGGTTCTAGTGGAAATCAGAAGCAAAGCAAATTCTATGCACTCCAAACTCGTCATGAGTAAGAGAGTTCTCCGATGTGGTTATCGGTATGTTGAAAGTCTTTCAACTTGATGTTTATGCTTTGCTTGATCCCGGTGCTACCTTATCTTTTGTGACGCCATATATGGCTCTGAGGTTTGATATTCTTCCGGATGTGTTGTTAGACCTTTTTCCTGTCTCTACTCCTATTGTTGAATCTATTGTGGTTAAGAAAGTCTATAGAAATTATCTGGTCTCCTTTTTCCATAGAGTCACTCATGTTGATCTTGTAATGCTAGATATGCAAGACTTTGATGTTATTCTTGGGATGGATTGACTGCATTCATGTTATGCTTCTATCGATTGTAGAACCCGAGTAGTCAAGTTTAAATTTCCTAATGAATGCATCCTAGAGTGGAAACTGCCTAAGAGCCCATTTGTTTCTTGTCTCAAAGCTAAAAAGATGATTTCTAAGGGTTGAATATACCACCTTGTTTGGGTTAGGGATGTGGATTCTGAAACCCCTATCTTTGAGTCGGCCCATGTTGTTAATGAGTTTTTGGAAGCACCAAATGGCTCCAGTAGAACTTAAGAAATTAAAGAAGCAATTGAAAGATTTGTTAGATAAGGACTTTATCTGACCGAGTATCTCTCCATGGGGTGCTCCAGTCTTATTTGTTTGTAAGAAAGATGGTTCACTCCGTATGTGTATTGATTATCGGCAATTGAATAAAGTTACCATTAAGAATAAGTATCCTCTCCCAAGGATAGATGATTTGTTTGATCGACTTCAAGGAACCAATTACTTCTCTAAGATTGACCTCCGATCGGGCTATCACCAATTGAGGGTAAATGAAGATGACATTTCAAAGAGAGCTTTTTAGACTAGATATGGTCACTACGAGTTCTTGGTAATATCGTTTGGGTTGAAAAATGCTCCGGCCGCATTTAAAAACTTGATGAATAGGGTGTTTAGACAATACCTAGTTGTAATTGTGTTCATCAACGATATCTTGATTTACTCAAGGAGTGAGGATGAGCATACCAATCATTTGGGGATTATGCTGCAAGTCCTCAAGGACCAACAACTCTTTGCAAAGTTTAGTAAATGTGAGTTTTGGTTGAGGTCCATGGCTTTTCTTGGTCACATTGTTTCTTGTAAAGGTATTAAGGTAGATCCTAAGAAGACGGATGTGGTTAAGAGTTGGCCTAGACCTCTATCCCCTTAAGATATTTGATGTTTCTTAGGTTTGGTTGGTTACTATAAAAGGTTCGTTGAAGGGTTTTTCAATTGCCTCTCCATTGACGATTTTGACCCAAAAGAAAGTTAAGTTTATGTGGTTTGAAGCATGTGAGAAAAGTTTTCACGAATTGAAAGATAGGCTTACCTCCACTCTGATATTGACTTTACCAGAAGTATCTAATGGGTTTGTGGATTATTATGACGCTTCAAGGGTTGGGTTAGGTGCACTCTTATGGAAACTGGGAAGGTTATTGCTTATGCATCAGAAAAACGTAAAATCCATGAGCCGAACTATCCTACCCACGACTTAGAATTAGCAACGGTGGTGTTTTCCTTAAAGATTTGGAGGCATTACCTGTATGGTGTTCATGTTGATTTCTGTACCAACCACAAAAGTTTGCAATATGTGCTAAAGCAAAAGGATCTGAATCTTCGTCAAAGGAGGTAGCTTGAGTTACTAAAGGATTATGATATGAGTGTCCTCTATCACCCTGGCAAGGCAAATGTGGTGGCGGATGCCCTTAGTCAATTATTCATGGGTAGTTTTGCTCATGTTGCGGACAATAAGAATGAGTTGGTTCGAGATGTTCAGAGATTGGCCCGATTGGGTGTTCGGTTGATTGATTCTAATGAAGGTGGCATTGTTGTTCATAATGATTCAAAATCTTCCTTTGTGTCAACTGTGAAAGCAAAGCAAGGACTTCATCCAATCTTGATTGAGTTGAAGGAAGCGATGCTTAAAAAGTTTGTTAAGGCTTTCTCCCAAGGGAGAGATGGTGTACTCTGATATTAAGGTCGCTTGTGTGTTCCGAATGTTGATAACTTGAGGGAGCGGATTTTATCAGAAGCCTATAGTTCTCGATTTCCATTCAACCGGGAGCCACCAAGATGTACCGTGACTTGTGGGAGGTCTATTGGTGGAATGGGATGAAGAAGGACATTGCAGAATTCATGGCTAAATGTCCTAATTGTTAACAAGTGAAATTTGAGCACCAAAAGCTGGGAGGTTTCTCCCAAGATATTAGTATTCCTACTTGGAAGTGGGAAGACCTGAATATGGACTTTATTGTTGGTTTACCCCACACCCGGTGACAACATTACTCGATTTGGGTTATCGTGGATCATATGACGAAATCGGCTCATTTCATTTCAGATAAGGTTTCTTATTCAACAGAGGACTATGCTAAGTTGCACCTAAGGGAGATGGTTAGATTGCATGGAGTGCCCCTATCCATTATATCCGATTGTGGTACTCAATTAACTTCACAGTTTTGGAAATCTTTCCAAAAGGGGCTTGGTACTCGTGTTAAGCTTAGCATGGCTTTTCATCCTCAAACCATTGGGCAAGAGGAACATACCAACAAAACTTTGGAAGATATATTGAGAGCTTGTGTAATTTACTTCAAGGGTAATTGGGATGATCATTTGCCTTTGATTGAGTTTGCTTACAATAAAAGCTACCATTCAAGCATTGGTATGGCTCCATTTGAGGCTCTATATAGTAGGAGGTGTAGATCTCCTATAGGCTGGTTTGAAGTCGGTGAAGTTGCCTTGATAGGTCTTGAGTTGGTTCACGAGGCAATGGAGAAAGTTTGGGTTATTAGAAAGAGGTTGAGAACAACTCAAAGTCGACAAAAGTCCTATGGCGATGATAGAAGGAGAGATCTAGAATTTGGTGTTAGTGATTGGGTTTACTTGAAAGTCTCGCCCATGAAGGGTGTAATGAGGGTTGAAAAGAAAAGGAAGCTTAGTCTCCGTTATGTGGGCCCATATCAGGTTTTGAGGCATATTGGCAAAGTTGCTTATGAACTCGAATTGCCTAATGACTTGGCTTTGATTTTTCTGATTTTCCATGTCTCTCTGTTGAAGAAATGTGTTGGTGATCCGGCATCTACAGTACCATTGAAAAATCTGTGTATAAAAGACAGTCTTTCTTATGAAGAAGTTTCGGTTGAGATCTTGGACCGGCAAGTTCGGAAGTTGAGAAATAAAGAAGTTGCTTCAGTAAAAGTTCTTTGGAGAAATAAATCAGTTGAGGGTGCTACTTTGGAGGCCAAGGGTGATATGATGTCCCGTTATCCTCATCTTTTTCCCTCTGACCCTACTCTAGCTTGAGGTATTCAGTTCCTCATGGTTTACTCTTTTGGTCTCATGTATCTTAGATATTCCCATGATTCCTTATTTATGATTGTTCATGAAAAGCTTACATTTTGAGAAAAGGAGTTAACTTGATTGATTTCTTCTTGATTACGTGCATTTGAATATGAGCTACATATATACTTTATGAAATGATGCTTTGAACATGCTTTAGCTTGGAGTTAATATTTCCTCCTCGAATATGTGCACCTAGGTGATTGCATTCATGTTGGGCTGTTAGATTTAGTTTCTATGCTCCTTATGATATCTTGATTCCCATTCAAGGACAAATGTTCCCAAGGAGGAGATATTGTAAAGCCTTGGATTTTGAAAAGAAGGAAAATTGCAGGTTTTCAGAACTAGTGCCAGTAATAACGGAAGCCACCTACAAACCATAGGTTGACTTACGGGTCGTAGATGGGAATCGTAGATGGCAAGATAAATATTCTGAAAATATCGAGTTTCAGAACCTCATTGACGGTTCGCCAGGACGGCCCATCATTCCATGTACGAGTCGTAGATAGGTCTCGTAGGTCACTCCAAGACTTAGTGAAATTTTGAGGGTCATGGTTGGGATCTACGGTTGGTATGTATGGTCCGTAAGTGGACCAACGGAACGTACATGACAACCGTTGTTGGAAGCCCAAATCTAATAGTTTTTGAATCCCACCTATGGTTAACCAGGACGGTCCGTAGTTGGACCTACGGACCGTAGGTTTGAACTGTAGGTTTGAACCGTAGGTCGGAGCCTGACAATTATTTTTTAGGGCTTTTTGGTCTTTTCCCTAATTGACTAATACCTAATCTTAGTCGGTTTAGTACTAATCCTAGACCCTATGTAAGTTTTCTAAGCCTAAAATCTACCCATTCTAATCACTCTTAAAATTCCCCCAATCCCTCCAAAGTTTTTCCTAAATATTTCTCTCTCTAAAGCTTGAAGAAGAATTCTAGGGATTCAAGTCAAGTCTCCGAATTCTCCATTGTTTGTGAGCTTTGAACTCCAAGGTATGATGGCTTTCACCTATGGAGTCCTTTCCTCCATAGGGTTTCTAAATTCCCCAATTTTCACAAGTTAGAATCTCTAGTTGAAATTAGGGTTTTCTTCAATCTCATGGGTTCTTTCCAATTATGATCTAATTGAATGATTTATGACTTCTTATGCATAAATTGAGATAATTAAATGATTTTTAGATGACATTATATGAGCCCATGCATGATTTATGATTTCTAAGTTATAACCCCATGATATAGTTTATGAATGATCAAAGGAAAAATAAATGCATGTTCAATTATGAAATTTATGATGATTTAAGATTGCTTTGAGGGTGAAGCATTGTTGTTGTTTTTGTGAAAGGATTTCTCACAGACTACTCAAAACATGATTTGTGAAAGGATTTTCTTACATGAAGGATTCATAGGGTTGAAAGGCTTATTCAACTTAACTTGAATCAATAACTAAGGAGGTATTCTAATGATCTTTAGCTGGGATTGGCTATTTGATATGCCTTTCAAGAATGAAAGGACAACCGGCGATTACCCATGTCCCCTAATGATAAGACAATAGGCGATAACCCATGTCTACTAATGATAAGATAAATTATCATTTATGATTAATCCGTGGGAACTATGCTTAGCACCGAGTGGACAAGTGGCGGTGGCGATTACCCGCGTCCCATAAACTATGTGACACCATATGTTAGTCTCAAATAGACATTAGCTAGTGGATCCACTTAAGCTAGAAGTTATGGTTCTTACCTTGGCAAGTAAGAAAACCTCTTTTCGATGTAGGTTAGACACCAGATTCGATGTTATAGCTCACATAGTCTACGTTGGTTAAGGCTCACTTCCCACATAATGATCTAAGGTTACTCCCTAAAGGATATTTCAAGCATGGTTGTTTTAAGATGATTTCCTTGTATTGACCATGGTTTTAACTCATGTTTTTTTATCATTTTAGCTTATGATTTACCTTGATCATTTCATCTTATGTATAACTCCTTTTTAGCATGATTTTATAACCTCTATGCATTGTTATCGTACTTGGTACATTCTATGTACTAACGCATACTCTTGCCTATATTGTCTCATAGTGTAATATCTGACTCTTGTCCATCCATTCATGGCTAGTTCATCGTACTTGTGACTCGGGGACTTGGTGATTCCTCATACTTCAAGGACAATGCCACATTTATAGTTTTATGTCATTTTACTTTAGAACTTGTATGGGTTACGTCCTAAATTTCATTTTATTGATGTATTAGATGGCTTTGAGACTATGTTAGACTTCCGCTACTTTTGTGAAACTCTTATGATATGAAAACTTTCCCTTTAAACTCTTTAACAACTATTATCTTGTATGATGTACGCTAAGTGGCTTGTGTGGGGCTTTCCGGGGTCTTGTATGCCATGTCATATTTAAGGGGCACTTTAGGTGGTGACAAAGGCCGAATTGACTGCTTATCAACTTAAGGGTGTTGCTCAAATTTGGTTCAATCAATGGAAGGAAGAGAGGGCGGTTGATTTGTGTGGTCCTCTTGATTGGGAAGAGTTTAAGGTTGCTTTCCTTGATAGGTTCTTTTCCCTTGAGATGAGGGAGGCCAAGCTGCTTGAATTCATTAATTTTCATCAAGGAAACATGAATGTGAAGGAGTATGCTTTGAAATTCATGCAATTGTCTAGGTATCCTCCTACTATGGTTGTCGATCCTAGGGCAAGGATGAGTAATTTTATTTCAGGAGTGTCTGAGATAGTGGTCAAAGAATGCCGTACCACCATGCTTATCAATGATATGGAGATTTCTCGCCTAATGGTTCATGCTCAACAAATTGAAGAGGAGAAACTTAAGGAAAAGTCTAGGGAGGCAAAGAGGGCCAAGACCAGTGAAGGTGACTTTTCACTCTCGAGGCCCGATGGATATGGTCGTTCTAAGTTTCGACAAAGGTTTTTTTGTCAAGGTTCCTCCAATGCC
The DNA here is from genome assembly GCA_018342035.1 of Solanum appendiculatum. Taxonomy (NCBI): domain Eukaryota; kingdom Viridiplantae; phylum Streptophyta; class Magnoliopsida; order Solanales; family Solanaceae; genus Solanum; species Solanum appendiculatum. The sequence goes on along the minus strand of JAGDQO010002376.1, from coordinate 145,408 downwards.
TCGGCTCCTAAGTTTAACAAAGAAAGGGTGTCTAACCCTAAGCCTCAAGGAGGAAATGGTGGATGTTCTTTATTGTCTACTTGTGCTAAATGTGGAAGAAAGCATGAGGGAAAAAGCCTAGATGGTTCCAATGAATGTTTTGGTTGCAACAACACAGACCATAAGATAAGGGATTGTCCCTCAGTTTCTAAGATGAAGGAGATAACCATCGACGGGCTCAACCTTATCCTTCGTCAGGTTCTAGTGGGAGTCACAAGAAAAATAGATTCTATGCACTTCAGACTCATTATGAGCAAGAGGGTTCTCTCGATGTTGTCACCGGTATGTTGGAAGTCTTTCATCTTGATGTTTATGCTTTGCTTGATCCCGCTGCTACCTTATCTTTTTGTGACGCCATATGTGACTATGTGGTTTGATATTCTTCCGGATGTGTTGATAGACCCTTTTTCTATCTCTACTACTATTGGTGAATCTATTGTGGCTAAGAGAATCTATAGAAGTTGTCCTATCTCCTTATCCTATGGAGTTACTCATGTTTATATTGTAGAGCTTGACATATTAGATTTCGATGTTAGTCTTGGGATGGATTGGCTACATTCATGTTATACTTCTATTGATTATAGAACCCAAGTGGTCAAGTTTCAATTTTTGAATGAACCCGTTCTAGAGTGGAAAGGGGGAAATTCTATACTTAAGAGTCGGTTTTTTTCTTGTCTTAAAGATAGAAGGATGATTTCTAAGGGTTGAATATTCTATCTTATTCGGGTTAGGGATATGGATTCCGAAACCCCTATCTTGGAGTTTGTCCCCACTGTTAATGAGTTTCTGGAAGTGTTTCTTGATGATTTAACAGTGTTCCTTCCGAAAGGTAAATAGACTTCGATATTGTTTTTCACCCAAATACACAACCTATCTTTATTCTTTCTTACGGAATGGCTCAGGCAGAACTTAAGAAATTAAAGGAGAAATTGAAAGACTTGTTGGATAAGGGTTTTATCCGACTGAGTATCTCTCCATGGGGTGCTTCACCTTTGTTTGTTCGGAAAAATATAGTTCACTTCGTATGTGTATTCACTATCATCAATTGAATAAGGTTACCATTAAGAGTAAGTATCCTCTTCCAAGGATAGATGATTTGTTTGATCAACTCCAAGGAGCGGGGTATTTTTCAAAGATTGACCTCCGGTCGGATCATCACCAATTGAGAGTGAAGGAAGATGACATTCCAAATATGGCTTTCTGAACTAGGTATGGTCACTACGAGTTCTTGGTAATGTCGTTCGCTTAGACAAATGCTTCGGCCGCATTGATGTATTTGATAAATATGGTGTTTAGACAATACCTAGACATGTTTATGATTGTGTTTATCGATGATATCTTGATTTATTCAAGGAGTCAGGATGAGCATACCAATCATATGAGGATTGTGTTGCAAGTCCTCAAGGACCAACAACTTTTTGCAAAGTTTAGTAAATGTGAATTTTGGTTGAGATCTGTGGCTTTTCTTGGTCACACTGTATCTGGTAAGGGTATTGAGGTAGACCCTAAGAAGACGGATATGGTTAAAAGTTGGCCTAGACCTCTATCCCTTCAGATATTCAAAGTTTCTTGGGTTTAGCCAGTTATTATAGAAGATTCATGGAAGGATTTTCTTCTATTGTCTCTCCATTGACGGTATTGATCCAAAAGAAAGTTAATTTATATGGTCTAAAGCATGTGAGAAGTGTTTTCAAGAATTGAAGGATAGACTTACCTCCACTCCGGTATTTAGTTTACCAGAAGAATTCGACGGGTTTGTCGTTTATAGTGATGCTTCAAGGGTTGCACTAAGATGTGTTCTTATGCGAAATGGGAAAGTTATTGCTTATGCTTCACGACTACTTAAGATCCATGGAAGGAACTATCCTACCCATGATTTAGAACTAGCTGCAGTTGTATCTTCTTTGAAGATTTAAAGGCCTTACTTATATGGTGTTCATGTTGACGTCTTCACCGACCACAAAAGTTTGCAATATGTGGTCAAGCAAAAGGATCTAAATCTTTGCCAAAGGAGGTGGCTTGAGTTTCTAAAGGATTATGATATGAGTGTCCTCTATCACCCCAGTAAGGTGAATGTAGTAGCGGATGCCCTTAGTTAGTTATCCATAGGTAGTGTTGCTCATGTTGAGGAGGATAAGAAGGAATTGGTTCACGATGTTCATCGACTGGCCCGGTAGGTTGTTCAGTTGGTTGATTCTACTAAAGGTGGTGCTATGGTTCATAATGGCTCAGAATCATATTTTGTGCCAGATGTAAAGGCAAAGCAAGGTCTTGATCCGATCTTGGTTGAGTTGAAGGAAGTAGTTCTTAAGAAGTCTGCTGAGGCTTTCTCCCAAGGGGGAGATGGTGTACTTCGATATCAAGGTCATTTTTGTGTTCCCAATGTTGATAATTTGATGGAGCAGATTTTATCGAAATCCCATAGTTCTCGATACTCCATTCACTCGGGAGCCACCAAGATGTATCGTGACTTGCGGGAGGTCTATTGATGGAATGGGATGAAGAAGGATATAGTGGAATTTGTGGCAAAGAGTCCCAATTGTCAAAAAGTGAAGGTTGAGTATCAAAAGCCGAGAGGTTTGTCCCAAGATATTAACATTCCTACTTGAAAATGTGAAGATTTGAATATGGACTTTGTTGTTGATTTACTCTGCCCCCAGTGACAACACGACTCAATTTGGGTTATCGTGGATCATATGACAAAATCGGCTCATTTCATTCCCCTCAAATTCTTACTAAGTGGAATACTACGCTAAGTTGTATCTAAGGGCGATGTTTAGGTTGCATAGAGTGCTTCTATCCATCATATCCGATTGTGGTACCCAATTCACTTCTCAGTTTTGGAAATCTTTTCAAAAGGCGATTGGTACTCGTGTTAAGCTTAATACGGTCTTTCATCAGCAATTCGATGGGCAAGCGGAGCGTACTATTCAAACTTTGGAAGATATGTAGAGAGCTTGTGTAATTGACATCAAGTGTAATTGGGATGACCATTTTTCGTAGATTGAGTTTGCGTATAATAATAGCTATCATTCAAGTATTGTTATAGCTCCATTTGAGGCTTTATATGGTAGGAAATGTAGATCTCCTATAGGTTGGTTTGAAGTGGGTGAAGTTGCTTTGATAGGTCCCGAGTTGGTGTATTAGGCTATGGAGAAGGTTTATCTTATTAGGGAAATGTTGAAAATGGCTCAAAGTCGACAAAAGTCCTATGTTTATGTTAGAAAAAGAGATCTTGAGTTTGATGTAGATGATTGGGTCTATTTAAAAATTTCACCCATGAAGGGTGTAATGAGATTTGGGAAGAAAAGAAGGCTTAGTCCCTGTTATGTGGGCCCATATCAAATTTTGATGAGTATTGGCAAAGTTGCTTATGAACTTGATTTGCCTAATTACTTGACATCGGTGCATCAGTCTTCCATGTCTCCATGTTGAAGAAATATGTTGGTGATCCGACATCTATAGTACCATTGCAAAGTCTTGGTATACAGAACAGTCTTTCTTATAAAGAAGTTCTGATTGAGATTTTAGACCTGCAAGTTCAAAAGTTAAGAAATAAAGAAGTTGCTTTCGTAAAGGTTCTTTGGAAGAATCAATTAGTTGAGGGTACTATTTGGGAGGCTGAGACCGATATGATGTCCCGCTATCCTCATCTCTTTCCCTCCGTCCATACTCTAGCTTGATGTATTTAGTTCCTCATGATTCACTCTTTTGGTTTCACGTATCTTAGATATTCCCATGATTCAATATTTATGCATGTTCATGAAAAGCTTAATTTTTTAGAAAATGAGTTAACTTGATTGGTTTCTTCATGTTTATTTGCATTTGAGTATGAGTTGCATATAGACCTTATGAAATGATGCTTTGAACATACTTTAGCTTGGAGTTAATGTTTCCTCCTCGAATATGTGCATTTATATGATTGCATTCATGTGGGGTTGTTAGATCTAGTTCCTACCCTCCTTATGATGTCTTGAGTTCCATTTGAGGACGAATGTTCCCAAGGGAGAGATATTGTAACACCTCGGACTTGGAAAAGTGGGGAAAATACAGATTTTGGGTTGCAGGCATAATCTACGGTTCCCAGCTACGGTTGGTAGGAGTACCTACGGACAGTAGGTGTCATCCGTAGGTAATGGGGAGATAATTTTTGAAAATCAAGTTTCAGAACCCTTTTGACGATTTTCCTGGACGGCCCGTCATTTTATGTATGAGTCGTAGGTAGGTCTCATAGGTTACTCCCGGACTTAGTTAAATTTTAAGACCTTAAGTTGGGACCTACGGTTGCCATGTACGGTCCGTAGGTAGACCTACCAACCGTACATGGGTTCCGTCGATTTAAGATCCAAATAATAAGTTTCTGAATCTTTCTATGGTTGATCAGGACGGTCCGTAAAAGGACCTACGGAACGTAGATCCAAACCGTAGGTTGAGTCTGGTAGTTAATTTTTAAGGGCTTTTTGGTCCTTTTCCTAACTGACTAATGCCTAATCTAGGTCATTTTGATCTTAATCCTAGACCCTATATAAGTCTTCTAAGCCTAAAATCTAACTACTCTTAGATCATTCTTCAAATTCTCCCAAATCTCTCCAAGTTCTTCCCCCAAAAATTTCTCTGTAAAGCTTGAAGAAGAAGACTAGAGTTTCAAGGCCAAGCCTCTAAATTCACCATTGATTGTGGACTTTTGACATCAAGGTATGATAGTATTCACCTATGAAGTCTTTTCCTACATAGGATTCCTAAATTCTCCAATTTTACAAATTAGAATCTCCAATGGGAGTTAGGGTTTTACTCAATATCATGAGTTCTTTTCAATTATGATCTAATTGATTGTTTTATGTCTATTTATTCATAAATTGAGATAATTGCATGTTTTTAAGTAAGATAGTGTAATACTTCGGACTTTAGAAATAGGGGAAAATACAAATTTTGGGTTGCAGGCATGATCTACGGTTCCCACCTGTGGTTAGTAAGAGTACCTACAGAACATAGGTGGCATCTGTAGGTAGTGGGGAGTAATTTTAAAAAATCAAGTTTCAGAACCCCTATGACGATTTGCCAAGATGGCCCATCATTTTATATATGAATCGTAGGTAGGTCTCGTAGGTTACTCCCAGACTTAGTTAAATTTTAAGACCTTAAGTTACGACCTACGGTTACCATGACGGTCCGTAGGTAGATCTACCAGCCGTACATGGGTTCCATCGATTGATGATCCAAATAATAATTTTATAAATCTTTCTATGGTTGACCAAGACGGTTCTTAGAAGGACCTACGGACTGTAGGTCGAGTCCGGCAGTTAATTTTTAAGGGTTTTTTGGTCTTTTCCCTAATTGACTAATGCCTAAGCTAGGTCGTTTTGATCCTAATCCTAGACCTTATATAAGTCTTCTAAGCCTAAAATCTAACTAATTTAGATCATTCTTCAAATTCTCCCAAATCCCTCCAAGTTAATCCCTCAAATATTTATCTCTTTAAAGCTTGAAGAAGAAGACTAGAGTTTCAAGACCAAGCCTCCAAATTCACCATTTATTGTGGACTTTTGACACAAGGTATGATAGTATTCACATATGGAGTCCTTTCCTCCATAGGGTTCCTAAATTCTCCAATTTTACAAATTAGAATCTCCCATGGAAGTTAGGGTTTTACTCAATCTCATGGGTTCTTTTCAATTATGATATAATTGATTGTTTTAAGTCTTTTTATGCATAAATTGAGATAATTGTTTGTTTTTAAGTTGAATTCCTATGAACCCATGTGAAATCCATGATTTCGACACTATGACCATATGATGGGGCTTTTGAACTATCAATGAAAATTTTATGAAGATATGCATGTTCTTTATGAAATTGATGTAAATGATTTAAGGTTTCTTTGAGAGTGAAGCATCGATATTATTGTTGTTGTGAAAAAATTCTCACATGAAAGATTCCTAGTGTTGAAAGATTTTCTCAACTAAACTTCGAATCAAGAACTAGGAGCTATTCTAATGAACTCTAGCTTGGATTGGCTACTTGATGTCCCATAATGATAAGACAAGCGGTGATTACCCATGTCCTCCAATGATAAGACAAGCAGCGATTACCCATGTCCTGTAATGATAAGACAAGTTAAGATTAATGACTATTCCGTGGAATTTATGCTTAGCACCGAGTGGACAAGTGGTGATTACCCGTGTCCTATAACTATGTGCCACCATAGGTTTGTCTTAGATAGACATTAGCTAGCGGATCCACTTAAGCTAGAAGTTTATTGTCCTTACCTTGGAAAGTAAGGACCTCTCTTTTTGGTGTGGGATAGACACCGGATTTCATGTTATAGCTCACATGGTTTATGTCGGTTAATGGAAAACTTCCCACAAATAATGAACTAAAGTTACTTCTAGAAGTACCTCACATGTGTTTTAAAGATGTTATCTTGCATTGACCATGATTATGATTTACGTTTTCTAACCTTTTATCTTATGTTGGTCATTGCATATCATGAAAAGTCCTTTTTAACATGATTTCATAACTCTTATCCATTGCTATCATACTTGGTACATTCCATGAACTAACGCATACTCTTGCCTACATTATTTCACTAATGTAGGGTCCGACGCTCCTATTTTGCATTCTTGTGGCAAGTGATTCCATATTGAGCTTTGAAGATTGGTGAGTCCTCATGTTCCGAGGACCAAGACTCTTTTATTGCTTTCATGTCTTTTCATTTAGGATTTTTGGTATGTGATGTATGGGTTACGTCCCAATCACTCTTTGATGTAATAGATGGCTATGAGACTATGTTAGACTTCTGCTACGTTTTGTCAAACTCTTTATGATATGAAACTTTCTTCTAAACTCTTTAACTTCTATTATCTTGTATAATGTATGCTAAGTGGCTTGTGTGGGGCCTCTCAGGGTCCTATATGCCATGTCACATCTATAGTGTACTTTAAGTCGTGACAAATTCTTCGATATGATTCAAACAAACTACTATTTTTTGTAATTTCAATGGAATAGCTGGCAACATATATGAATATCTTAATAATTTTTTACATCTAATTACAAAAGTGTAGGATTGTTATCGATTTTGTGATGCATTAACCAAGGAAGCTGTGTAAAGAATAATAACACTAAACTAAGCCTTAATAGCAAATTATGAATTGCATAACTACACTAAATAATGAAGCGTTGAAATTATAAAAAACAAATTATCCCGCAACGAATACATTATGAGTAAATTAAGCACTACACAGTAAGCAATTAGCTATGATCCAAAATAGAGTAAAGAGAAGTCTACAGTTGTAGAATAAATTGAGTAAGAGATGACAAATTTAATATCTTGCATAAAAATAAATATACTTTGAAAAAAAAAACTGCATAGTGAAGTAGACTCTACTGGAAAAAGGAAGTTTTGATTGAGGAAAAAGATAAATAGGACAATTATTGTGCACTTTTATAAAGCACGACAAAGAATATGAAAAGGTGTTGCAAAACTATAATAGAGTGGAACATGAATAATGCAAGCAATCAATAATAATTAAGGAAATTTACAATTCTATAAACTTGAGGATTTTAAAAGTTGTTGCAAAGAGGTTACAAATTACAATTGAAGATGAAAGAAACTAAGTTTGAAGACTGAAATAAGTATAATAAACAAAGGAAATTTAAAGAGGAAAAAACGCTTACCATGATAATTGAGGAGTAACTGCAAGAGGATATGAATACCCTAATTAGTTGGAGAGAAAATCAGCTGATTATCAATAATAACGCCGTTTTAAAAAAACATTTACTAAATATTTCACTTTAGGAACAATATGGTACTCCTTCCATCCTACATTAGTTGTCCACTATACTATTTTATCAAATAATACTTATCCACTATACTATTTTGGGATATCAAATAATACTTGTCCACTTTATGAAATCAATGGATAATTTACATTTAGTTTCTAATTTACTGTTATCATTAATTATAGTTATTTCTCTATTACATTTTACAAAACATTGTATTTATTATATTTAAAGGGTGATGTAGTAAAATTACCCTTCTATTTATAGTTTCTTAAGAAGTGGGCAAAGTCAATAGTAAACAACTATTGTTGGACAAAGGGAGTAACTAAAACTTTAAAGGATATTATTGTATTTTAACTTCTATGTATATTAATAGGCAATGGCAAGAAATGAAAGAGTTTCATTTACCTTATATACGGATTACTAAGAGTATTTATTAAGAGATATTTTTGGTTTTTGATACAGTTTTTTAATAAAAATTGTGTTTAAATGCGAAGATGTCTTCCAACTTTTGATGGGTATGTTCAATTAATTAAATCGTATATACATATATAGGGGCAAAATAGTAATCTAATTTTGTACTAAAGAATTTTTTACTTTTAAAAATATATGATAAATAGATATAGATAGATAGACAGATAAATTGATAGATAGATATATTAATAACACTTCCTTGTCTTCTTAACTAAACATTATACTTGAATGATATAGAATCATCGATCCGACTATTCTGTCCATCGGCTCATTAATTTGCTAGCTTGACACTGGTTCTCGGAAACATTTAAATGGTGTTTCTATATTCTAACTTAATCAGACTTGGGGTCAAAAAGAAAAATGTTATGTATTGGAAAGTTGATGGAATGTTTTCAAATGACCCCCACTAATATTTTTCATCTTTCACCTTGGTGCTTTCTCCTTTTAACTTTTTCAAACAACCCACTACCATTAATTATTAATAGAATAGTAATGCAATAATTCAGAGCTCATACAATACACATTGTAGTCTGTTTGTTCATTGAAAACTCCATTGTTTGATCTCCTCACCCATCTCTCTATACTAGACAAAAACTTGTACTAGATAGGATTCGATTCTACAACCAATCGGTTTACAGTCGACTACTCTACCACTGATCACTGAGGAAAACCAAGAGATTAGATCTATTAAGATTGAGGAGAGTTTGTTAATTCATATGATATATTTTATACCTTGCTAGAGTATGTAAATTTTAAAGTTTTGTTATTGTTGAATTATTATAATTTCTGGTAGCTATTGAATTTATTTTTTTCACATGTATTGTCCTTTTCTTCTTTCCTCGCTCTTTCCTCTTTCATTTACTTGACAGTGGAGACTAGATTGTGTCATGACCCAAATTCCAAGAGTCATTAAAAAAAATTAAACACATGTTCACATTGATCCTTTGCACTGTCAATTAGATGTGTTTTTGACCATTAACTCCAAACAAATAGATCCCTTAGTCTTAGCATTACAAAGTAAATATGTAATTTTATTATATTAATCTATGTATAACTAATATCCACATATAACTTATTCCACCTTCTATCCGGCATAAAATTATACATAGATTTTCTCATAAGTTAAATGAGTATTAATTATGTACAATTTACTGAAACACAATCCAACACCGTATAAAACAATGCATGAGTAATTTTTAGACAACATTTGAAACCTACCAACCAAACATTATATAAAACTAAAACATGAATAAGTCTTATTCTATTTACAAACCAGACAACGTATAAAACTAATACATGAATATCCAAGTTTAGGGGGATTTTAGTGTATTTTCCTAAAGAAAAAGCCACGTAATATAGCTGTATTGAGGCACTTCACAGATACCACCTAAAGTAAGTTGCTAGTACAATTCATATCTTGTTGAGGATAAGAATTATTGAAATTCCTTCTTCCCATTTCATTTCAATAAACTTTTTTCTAATTCCACTTGCAGGAATTTTTCAACAGAAAATGGCTGAAAATGAGATTGAGGAAATGTTAGATCACCTGAGAAGGATCAAGAGTGGAGGTAATCTGAAGGATATTGATATTGAGGAAATTGAGAGACTTCAAAATGGTGCTAAGAGATTTAAGAGCCTTTATAAAGTCTCATCATGTTCTTTTTCCTGATTTCTTAGTCAAACTCACAAAGAAAGCCAAATCGACTATGGAAATGCTTCGTTGGGTGATACCAGATGAATGTAAAACTAATCTTAATTTAGAAAGGTTAGAATCACATTTGTTGGAATTATTTGAAGGTAATACCAGTTTAAGTAACAATTATGAGTTGAATGGTTTTGATCTTTCGAAAAATATAGGTTGCCTCGAAAAGAATCTAAATGATGTGTTGATGATGTTCCTGGAAAGGGGTAGGTCTGAACCTCCTGAAGAAAACCTTGCAATACACAGATTTATAAAGCAACTGAAAATTATTCAAAAGAAAATGAGATTTTTGAGGTACTTATATGCCACAAAGATAAATGGTTATGTCGACGATGAGAAGATGGAATGTTTGGAGACTCGATTTCAGTTCATGGCTAACAATGTGGGACAGCTTTGTTGTGTTATTTTAGTTAATGTTATTGCTGATTTTGTAGATGATAAGGATGAGTATGACACATATGAGCATGAATATATGAATAAACCTCCTTATCTATTATGCTTGATTGTGTTAGCGGAGATTGAAATGAAAAAGATTTTTCTCAGTGAACTAAAGGCTTCAAAGTTTACTCGATCAAAAACTTTCAAGGTCAAGAAATTACCAAAAGGATTTTCACATCATCTCCACAGTCTGCTGATGTATCTCAGAAACAAAAAGCTCGGAAACTTTCCTAATAATATATCTACTCAAAATATTGATGTGGCAATAGAGTTCTTGTTGGTTTTCCTTGATGTTGATGTGTCACCATATTATTGTTGGTAACTGGTTGAATGGGGTTATGGAAAAAGTTTGAGCTATAGCGGGTGATGTTCTATATGTAATTGAAAAGCTTCTTCCTAGATCAATAAACAAAGCTAACACTAGCAAAATAAGTCCTTGCTCGATACAGATATTTGAGAAAACAAAAGATCTGAAGGCACAAGTGGAGACGTACTACAAGGTGGATGGAGCTTTATGGATTCTCTTTTAAGGAAATTGAATGAGATGTCAAAATCTAAATCTGGCTTAGATTTCCTGATGAAACATCTTTTAGGTAATTTGGGGAAAGAGCTATCATCTCTTACATCCATTTTACAGAAGGAGCTATCATCCATTTTCAGAGATGTCGCAAAAGTGCACCATCAATTTGGCATATGAAGCTGAGGTTGCCATTAACTCTATTCTTGCTATGTATAATGCTTTTTTGCATATTTTTTGCTCACTTCCTACAATCTTAAAAGAGATCAAGCAAATTAATGCGGAGGTGACTGAGATGTGGTCGATGGACATTGCTCTTAATTCTCACTATGTGGTAGCACCATCTAATGAGGAGATAGTGGGTTTTGAGATAGCAACAGAAATTCTAATTCAGTATCTGACTCGAGGGACAAGTGAGCTAGATGTCATCCCTATTGTTGGGATGGGGGGACAAGGGAAAACAACTTGTGTGAGAAAGTTTTATAATAATGATATCATTGTTTCTCAGTTCGATGTTCCAGGATGGTGCATCCTTTCCCAAACATATAATTGGAGAGAGCTATTACAAGATATTTTTAGTCAAGTTACCGGTTCCAAAGACAAGGGAGATAAGGATGATGTTCTTGCTGACATGTTGAGGAAAAACTTAATTGGAAAGAGATATCTCATTGTCTAAGATGATATGTGGGATTGTATGGAATGGGATGACTTAAGGATTTCTTTTCCAGATGCTGGAAATAGAAGCAGAATAGTCGTAACAACTCGACTTGAGAAAGTGGGTGAGCAAGTCAAGTATCATACTAATCTTTTTTCTCTTCCATTCCTCACAACATAAAAGAGTTGTAAATTGTTGCCGAAAAAAGTGTTTCAAAAGGAAAATTTCCCACTTGAACTACAAGATGTAAGTCAAGCAGTTGCAAAAGAAATGCAAAGGATTGCCTCTAGTGGTTGTCTTGGTAGCTGGAATAATAAAAAAAAAGGGAAATGGAAGAATCTTGGTGGATTGAGGTGAAAGATGCTTTATTTGACTATCTTGATCGTGAGTCTGAAGAATACAGTTGGGCTACTATGCAGTTGAGTTTTGATAATCTACCTAATTGTTTAAAGCCTTGTCTTCTTTATATGGAGATGTTTCCAGAGGATGCAAGAATTCCAGTGTCTAAATTGATAAGTCTATGGACTGAGGAAGGATTCGTGCAAAACATTGAATCTGCTAAAAATTACTTGATGGATCTCATTAGCAATAACGTGGTAATGGTTTTAAAGAGAGAATTTTCCGGAAAAGTCAAATATTGTCATATTCATGATGTTGTGCTTCACTTTTGCTTGGAGAAGAGCAGAAAATAAAAGTTTACTGGAAAAGTCAAGTAAATTTACCTTTTCCTGGCTACTAGCATAGCCAACAACATAGCATCCAAGTAATTTAGCATACTGTCCTACTAAATGTCCTATCAAACCAGAAGCAGCAGACACGAAAACTTTCTCCCCTGGTTTCGTCTTAGACACTTCGAAGAATCCAGCATTGGCAACAAGTACACTGAATCCAAAAAGTCCGACATGGTAAGATAAAGGAAAGTCCAGATTAGGATCCAATTTATTCAACATTGAACCTTCCTTTACTATAGTGTACTCTCCCCAGGTAAGTAGCCCTGCTACCAAGTCATCTTTCTTGAAGTCGGGTCGATGAGAAACCAATACTCTTCCTACATCATAAGAGTAAATGGACTTACCAAGAGTAATGGCAGTTGAAAAACTTGTAGCTGAATGTGACAAACTTTGGCTCTTCATTCGGTTTATCTGATACCGATCAATTGATACAAGTAGGCTCTTTACAACAACTTCCTTAGACTGTGTCTCAACTATAAGTGAGAAATTTTTGACTTTTATCTCAAAGACTGACTCTTCTGGTGCACCATTTATGTTGGTTTTATTGCTACATATTTGTTCTTTATTTCCATCTTTGTAAGGTACCTTTTGGCTGCAAAGTCTGAATAAAGAAAATGATAAAGAACATAGATGTTTTTATGCCGTCTCAAAAACAAAGTATGTCACGCGCACCAAGATTGTCACTATAATAGTAATTAAAAGAAAAGGGATTAGATGAGCAATACTTACCGTACACTGAAAGGAAAATGAAACACAAGAACAAACACCTATCTCAATGAACAGAAGAAACTGTACAAGTTAATAGTTCAAAACATATACTAATGCTGAAAAAAAAATTAGAATGTGATGCGCATGTAGAAATCGATGCTCGTAACATGTTACTCCGTAAATTTGGGCAACAAATGGATAAATATATTCTTTATAGTGAAAATGTTAATTTAGAACAACTACATGACAGATATTAGAATGTGATGAGCATGTACAATCGATGCTTGTAGCATCAATTTCATATATTATCATAATTTGATGGAAAGTCTTATTGAACATACTAGTTTCTGGACACGTGTGTTGCACGTGTATTACAAGTTATTTTGTTTAAGATTTTACATAATTATCTAAGATTATTGCAAGACGTATTGAGTAATAAAAGACAAATTATAAAAAAGTTTCATGAATGTGATACTTTTCTAGCTATTTCATAGTTATGTTCAAAATATGTGAATATGATATCTTACAATTGAACAAAAATACTTCAATGTTCATGCTCGTGACAACACTACACCATTACAACACCCATGATGATATATAACATTAAAATAAAATAAAGAAACAAAAACAAAAAAATGTATAGAAAATAATAGATATTATAAATATAAGCACAAAAATGAAAAATATGTCTACCATCTAAAGGCATTGTACGTACATGGCACGTGGGACTTATGAAAATAAGAGAAAGTTGATAGATACATCAAATTCAAACTCAATCAATCTTCTTCGGACGACCTCTTGATTCAGTAGAAAAACTGTAAAAGCATTGAATAAAATCTTTAAAATTATTTAAAATAATTAAATATTAAAATATAAGTTTATTTCCAGAAAGTAACATGGATATAAGAGCGTGAAATACAATTATGATCAATAATAAGGATTGGAGGTTTTATACCATAATAGACATGTATTATAAATTCCCTAAAAATAAATTGGTTTGTATATCATTTGAGTTAAAAAGATTTTTTGTGGATCCCCAACTATCAATAAAATATAGTACATATATTTAAAAATTTAAAATTAGTGATATAACACAATTTTGACTTTTAGGGAATTTTTTTTGAAATTTTCTTTACTAAATGATATACATGATGACCATTAGCTTATCTACTTTTTGTTATACTGTAATGACCCTGAAGGTCAATTTTGGTAGTTTTTGTGAAATGACCGTTTTGCCCCTCCTGAGAGTTGCCCCGAGTCTTGTTTGAAATGTCTCCGTAGTTGGTTTTGAGAAAGTTTGAGTTAAAATGAGGTTTTTGAAAAAAATTGAATTGTAAAGGCCTAAGTTGTCAATTTATGGTTTTTGAGGTCATTCGGAGTTTCGGGACTCGGATGAGAATTCCGTCGATTCCATCAGTTTCGAAATGTAGATTTTGGCCTAAAAGAGTTGACGGGGTCAGTTTTGGGGCTGTTTCGTGGATTTGAGGTCCTAAGTTTGAAAAATTGTGGAATTTTGATCATAGGGTTGACTTTGGTCAACATTCGAAGATCCGAGCATGTCGATTCCGACAACTCCGTTGGATTTGGGGGATGATTTTAGGCCTAGGGGTGGCCTTGGTTGAATTTTTAGAGGTCCCGAGCTCATTTTGAGTTGTTGAGGCTTATGTTAGTTTTGTGGTGTTTTATTGGATTTCGGGTCATGGAGACCTCGAATCCGAATTCCATTGGTTCCATTGAGTCTAGAACATCGAATTTAGTAGGGTTGCATAACTGGTTTGTGTGCACGGGATTCCGAACGAATTGTTGTGTTTGCTGCTATCTGTTATCTCATGATTTAGCATCCGCATTCGCGGAGGAATAGGGTCCGCGTTCGCGGAGTGTTATATGTTAAGCATCCGTGTTCGCGGAGCGTTGACTGTTAAGCCTCCGCGTTCGTGGAGGGTCAGCGCATTCGCGAATAGAGTGTTCTCCTGACCTCCGCAATCGTGGGCTAAGTAAGCAGCGTTCGTGGAGGGTTAAATTATGCCAGAACAGTGTAAAGTCAGGATTTTACCCATTTTCAACTTTGTGAAGCTTGGGAAGGCGATTTGAAAGAGGAATTTTTGTGGAAATCTTGTGGGTAACTAATTTTAACCTTGAACTTTGATTACCCAATCTTTTAATCATGATTTTGACTTGGAATTTGGGATTTTCAAATGTGTTTTTGGTTATTTTCAAAGAACTCCGAAAACTTCATAAAATGGGAATGGAGGGATGTTTTGAGCTTCCTTTTCAAATGGGTTTTTCACCATTGAGTTCCTATGGTATTGACGATGATTTTTATGAAAGAAATCCCGGATTCAAATCCCATTTTCAAAATCAAAATTTTTGGTTGTTTTGCCTTTTCTTTCAGAATTTCATTTTCTTGGCATTGATATACCCGAATTGTGATTGGGTTTCTATATTTGAATAGATTTTGTTGCTTTGGATTGCTTACGGAAGGGAAAATCTCCGATTGTTGATTAATTTCGATTCGATTAAGGAAAGTGAACTCTTAAAAACTTATAAATCTTTTAGAGTTTCGACTTCCTTACTTGATTGCATTGGGGAGTAATGGGATTGAGGTGTTGGGTGAGTTCTTGCATGAATCAATCTAATTAATGACCGGCGGGGTTAATAAAATGGCTTGTATGCTAATGTGATAGGCCAACGTGTGATTGGGCCATGGACTTGATATCATTGTAAGTTTGATGCATTGCTATGATAGTCTCGATATGATTATAAACGTGTTGAATATGTCTTTTGCTAATTGTTGATTTTGGACTAGACTTGAGAACATCTTGTTAGCGATTGATCCTACTTCTGATGAAATGAGTAGAGAAATGGAGACTAGGCAATTGACATCATTGATATGTTGTGGATATTGAGATTTTAACTGTTGTTGTTGATATATTGATGATAGTGTGACGTGATTTGCATTGATATGAAATGCGTTGTGATTGTGAGCACTGTCATTCATTCTCATTATTTGTGTGAACGTGCTTGTGTGCATTGGTTTTGGAAACACTATGATGAGACACTTGATGATTTATGCCGATGGGAAATGGTTCCGGCGGATATGTGGTCCATGTGTGGCCAGTGATGATTTATGCCGATGGGAAATGGTTCCGGCGGATATGTGGTCCATGTGTGGCCAGTGATGATTTATGCCGATGGGAAATGGTTCCGATGGATATATGGTCCATGTGTGACCAATGATGACTTATGCCGATGGGAAATGGCTCCGGCGGTTACATGGTCCATGTGTAGCCCCCATTGGTACATGCATTCTATACTTGGCATTGCATTGCATTGTATTGTCTGATCCTTGTTATTTTGGTGTTATAATTATGCCTTAAACTCTGATTCAATTGTTTATATTTGAATTGAGCATCTTTGTTGGACTGTTGTTGACTTGTATCATTTTTACTCTGGTTTGGAATTCTGTTAGGTTGGGCTGAGTTTCTGTACAGGTTGTAGTTATAGGAGGTTCGGTTGGTAGTCAGGGTTTCGTGATTCTTTTAGATTTGCTTCATTTTATTAGTTGATTTGCTTGGTACCGTGTTGTTGGTACTCACCCTTGCTTCTACACTTGTGTAGGTTCTGAGCCCGGACCGTGAGCTAGTTCTTCCTTTTTCCTTCTCCGAGGCTTTTAAGGATACTTGAGAGGTAGTTGTTTGATGTTGGCGAACTCTCTTGACCTTTTTACTTATGTTTGTTCTATTTGAGATACAAATATCGAGACTTGAAGTTTTTCATTTCAAAATTTGTAATAGAGGCTTGTACATGTGACAACTAGTCTTGGGTTGGTTTTATAGTTGAAGTCTTCCACTTTTAGCTTTCTCTCTTCTTTATTTCTGTTATTTCCGCTTGTTGGGTTTTAGTCTAACTTGGCCTTGTGGGATAGAACAAGTGTCATCACACCCGATTTTGGGTCGTGACAAATGGTATCAGAGCCTAGGTTCCATAGGTCTCACGTGTACAAGCCAAGTCTAAGTAGTGTCTCGCAGATCGGTACGAAGACTTCCGTACTTATCTTCGAGTGGCTATGAAGACTGTTAGGAAACTTCTTTCATTTCATTCTCTCTCATCATGTGTGGTTCTATCGCTTGTGCTAAGTGTCACATGTTGTTTTGGCAGATGCCAAGGACCAGAGCTTTAATGTCGAGCGATGGAGGGGAGGCAATCCCCGACGCAGCAGTTGAGGCCCTAGAGAGAGGTCGGGGTAGGGCCCGAGTTGGAAGCTGTGCTTCTGGAGTGGCACGTGGTAGAGGCCATGCCCGAGGAGCGGTACCTACTAGAGGTCGTGGTCGAGAGGCTTCTTGAGCCACAGATTGAGGTTGGCTAGGGTCAGGTCCCTCCAGGATTCTCATCACAGTTCTTTTAGGAGACCTTATTGAGGATGTTGGGAGTGATGGAGAGTTTTACTCAGGGTGTTGCAGGCATGCCTGAGGGTTCACAGATCAGAGCAGGGGCACATACCCCAGGGCAACATCAGGGTCTGGTTATTAAGGATTTGGTGGGTCAGCCACTGTTGGTTCCTGCGCCAATTGTAGGTGCACAGGATGATCAGGATGTAGTTCTGACAGTGGAGGACCAGAAGTGTTATGAGAGGTTTGAGAATATGAGACCACCCCTGTTTCAGCGTGGTAAGAGTGAGGATGTTCATGAGTTTCTGACCTTGTGCCGTGAGATGCTTGGGGCAGTGAGGATGGTGGATGCGAGGGGTGTCCATTTTGTTGCTCTCCAGCTCCGTGGGCCAGCCAGGGAGTGGTGGAGGTCTTGGGCAGAGTCCCTTCCTATGAAGTCTCCTCCAGCTGAGTGGGACGCTTTTGCAAGTGCTTTTCGTGATCATTTCATCCCTTGGAGTATGTGTGAGGAGAGCAGGCTGAGGTTTGAGGGTTTAACTCAGGGTAGCATGTCGGTTGCGGAGTATGAGGCATGTTTCTGTCAGCTGTCTTGTCATGCCACGTCTGTGATTCCTGATGAGGTGGCGAAGGTCCGCAGGTTTGTGAGAGGTTTGACTTTCTCCATCAGATCGTATGTGTTCAGATCATCCCGTGAGGGTGCTTCCTTCCAGTCCATCGTGAGTATTGCCAGAGAGGTAGAGTTGATGGTTCGAGAGGAGTTTTTGAGACTCCAAGAGGGCCCGTTCTAGTGGTCAGTTTTCTGGTGCCTCATCTGGAGGCAGGGGTTCTCAGAGAGGTGGTACTTCTTTCTAGTGTCAGAGGCCGGTACATGCTTCCATGCCAGCAGTCGAGAGGGGACAGGTGTCCCATGGATCTCATGGTTCTGGCCAGGGTAGTCGTGGTACTTCACTGGATCATCACATCAGATCACTGTTCCGAGGTCTTGTTATTCTTGTGGGGATCCGGGTCATCTGATGCAACAGTGTCCTCTTCAGACTCATTCAGAGCCCCAGCGTACTTATTCTACAGCTCTAGAGAGAGATTCAGTGCCTCCGGCTAAAGGTCGGGGCAAAGGTTAGTCAGCTGGTAGGGGTGGTAGAGTTGTGGCTCAGCATAGAGGTAGAGTTGCGGCTTCGACTTGCGGTGGTAGAGGGGCTCAGTGTTATGCTTTTCCGGGGAGACCCGAGTCTAAGTCTTCTGATGCAGTCATCACAGGTATTATTTCAGTCTGCCATCGAGATGCTTCTGTATTATTTGATCCAGGGTATACTTTCTCTTATGTGTCTGCCTACTTTGCATCTGATTTTGATTTGGTATGTGATCGTATGCTTGTGCCTGTGCATGTTTCTACACCGGTGGGTGAGCCCTTAGTGGTGGATCGAGTGTATCGATCCTGTCATGTTTCTTTGGTTGGGTATGACACTTGGGTCGACTTGGTTATTCTGGGGATGGTAGATTTTGATGTGATTTTGGGAATGGATTGGCTTTCTCCCTATCATGCAATTCTGGATTGTCATGCTAAGACTGTCACTTTAGCGATGCCTGGTGTTCCAAGGGTAGAGTGGAAGGGTACTAGTGGTTCTTACCCTAGTAAGGTGATCTCCTACATCCGAGTCGAGAGGTTGACTGATAGAGGGTGTTTGTCCTATTTAGCCTTTATTCGGGATACTAGTGTTGAGCCACCTTCCATGGAGTCCATTCCTGTGGTTCAGGAGTTTGTTGATGTGTTCCCTACTGATCTTCCTGGTGTTCCTCTGGATAGGTACATTGATTTTGCTATTGACTTGGAACCGGGCACTAAGCCCATCTCTATTGCCCCGTATCGTATGGCTCCGGCTGAGTTGAAGGAGTTGAAGTTTCAGTTGCAGGACCTGTTGAGCAAGGGGTTTATTCGCCTACTGTGTCACCTTGGGGAGCACCGATTCTATTTGTTAAGAATAAAGATGGCTCTATAAGGCTGTGCATTGACTATAGACAATTGAACAAGGTAACCGTTAAGAACAAGTATCATCTTCCTCACATCGATGATTTATTTGATCATCTTCTGGGTGCGGCGTTGTTTTCTAAGATTGATTTGAGGTCCGGCTATCACCAGTTGAAGATTAGGTCATCTGATATTCCTAAGACTGCTTTTCAGACTCGTTATGGCCACTATGAGTTCTTGGTGATGTCCTTCGGGCTGACTAACGCCCCTGTGGCGTTTATGGAGTTGATGAACGGAGTATTCCGTCTATACTTGGATTCCTTCGTGATCATATTCATTGATGACATTCTGATATATTCCCGGACTGAGGAGGATCATGTCCGTCATTTGAGGTTGGCACTTCATACTTTAAAGGAGCACAAGTTGTACACCAAGTTCTCTAAGTGTGAGTTTTTGCTCGAGTCTGTGGCTTTCTCGGGACATATGGTGTCCAAGGAGAAAGTTCGGGTTGATCTAGCCAAGATTGAGGCAGTTAAGGGTTGGACGAGACCTACTTCTCCTTCTGAGATTCGTAGTTTCGTGGGGTTAGCAGGCTACTATCGGCAGTTTGTGCAGGGCTTCTCAACCATTGCAGCGCCATTGACTAGATTGACTCAAAAGACTATGGATTTTTATTGGTCCGATGAGTGTGAGGCGAGCTTTCAAAAGCTCAAGGCTTTGTTGACTTCTGCTCCTATGTTGACCTTGCCCGAGGAGGGTGTGGGTTTCACCGTATATTGTGATGCCTCTGGAGTTGGTTTTGGAGGTGTATTGATGAAGAAAGGGAAGGTTATTTCCTATGCTTCTAGGCAGTTGAAGTCTCATGAGAAGAACTACCCTACTCACGACCTAGAGCTTGCAGCGGTGGTGTTTGTTCTTAAGTTGTGGTGGCTTTACTTGTATGGGGTTCATTGGGAGGTCTTCACCGATCATCGGAGTTTTCAGTACATTTTCAGTTAGAGAGATCTGAACTTGAGACAGCGTAGATGGCTTGAGTTACTGAAGGGCTACGATATGACCATCTTGTATCATCTGGGAAAGGCCAATGTGGTGGCCGATACTTTATTAGGAAGGCTCCTAGCATGGGGAGTCTTGCCGCGATCAGTGTTGATATGAGACCTCTGGCTAGAGATATTCAGAGATTAGCCAACAGTTTTGTCAGGTTGCATGTTTCTGAGGAGAGCGGTGGTTTGATTGCATTCATTGAGGCCCATTCTTCCTTAGTTGAGCTGATTCATGAGCGTCAGTTTGAGGATGAGAAGTTGTTTCTCATTCGAGACAAGGTGATGAGAGGCAAAGCCAAGGAGGCTGCACTTGACTCTGATGGAGTTTTAAGGATTGGAGGCCGGATTTGTGTGCCCAAGGTGGGCAAGTTTATTAGGCTGATTCTAGAGGAGGCCCATTGTTCTAGATATTCTATCCATCCGGGGACTGTAAAGATGTATCATGATCTGAGACAGCACTACTGGTGGTGTGGGATGAAGAGAGATATTGGGGACTTTGTGTCTAGATGTTTGACCTATCAACAGGTCAAGTGTGAGCACCAGCGACCAAGAGGTGTGTCCCAGAGGATGCCCATTCCTACTTGGAAGTGGGAGCGGATCACTATGGACTTTATTGTACGTTTACCTACCACCGTGGGTAGTTATGATTCCATTTGGGTGGTTGTTGATAGGCTGACTAAGTTCGCTCATTTCATTCCAGTTCGAGTGAAGTATACAGAGGAGAAGTTAGCTCAGCTCTATATCAGTAAGATTGTTAAACTTCATGGGGTGCCGGTATCTATAGTCTCGGATTGGCGTTCCTTGTTCACCTCGCATTTCTGGAGGGCTTTACAGCATGGTTTTGGTACTCGGCTAGACATGAGCACAACATTTCACCCTTAGAGTGATGGTCAGTCCGAGCGGACTATTCAGGTGCTTAAGGACATGCTCCGTGCTTGTGTGATTGATTTTGGTGCTAGGTGGGATTAGCACTTTCCCCTAGCTGAGTTTGCCTATAACAACAGTTATCATTCCAATATTCAGATGGCTCCATTTGAGGCCTTATATGGCAGACTATGTATATCACCGATTGGGTGGTTTGATTCGGTGGAGATGGATTCCTTAGGCACTGACTTGTTTAGGGATGCCATGGAGCAGGTTCGTTTGATTCAGAGTAGGCTGTTGACTGCTCAGAGTCGACAGAAGAGTTATGCCGATTGGAGAGTTCGAGACTTGGCATTCATGGATGGTGATCATGTTTGGCTCCGAGTGTCACCCATGAAGGGTGTTATGCGGTTCGAAAAGAAGGGCAAGCTTAGCCCTAGGTTTGTTGGCCCTAGGTTTGTTGGCCCTTTAGAGAATTTGAGCCGTGTGGGAGAGGTGGCCTATAAGTTAGCCTTGCCACCTAGCTTCAGCGGTGCATCCCGTGTTCCATGTCTCTATGCTACGAAAGTACATCCCAGATGTGTCTCATGTGATTGCACTCGATTATGTTTTTTGGTCCTGATTTGACTTATGAGGAGGAGTCTACCGCTATTCTTGATAGATAGGTTTGTAAGCTTAGGACTAAGGAGATTGCTTCAGTGAAGGTGCAATGGGGTCACCGTTCAGCTAGAGAGGCTACCTAGGAGTCCGAGTCTGACATGCGTGCCAGATACCCTCAGCTTTTTGAGGCTCCGGGTACTTCCTTTTACTTTATGTTCGAGGACGAACATGGTTTTTAGTAGTGGATAATGTAATGACCCTGAAGGTCATTTTTGGTAAAAAATTTTAAATGACCATTTTGCCATTCCCGAGAGTTGCCTCGAGTCTTGTTTGAAATGTCTTCGCAGTTAGTTTTGTGAAAATTTGAGTTAAATGAGGTTTATGAAAAGTTTTGAATTGTAAAGGCCTAAGATGCCAATTTGTGGAATTTGAGATCCTTCAGAGTTTCGGGACTCAAATGAGAATTCCGTCGATTCCATCAGTTTCGAAATGTGGATTTTGGTCTAGGAGAGTTGACAAGGTCAGTTTTGGGGATGTTTCGCGGATTTGAGGTCCTAAGTTGGAAAAATTGTGGAATTTTGATCTTAGGGTTGACTTTGGTCAACATTCGAAGATCCGATACTCGGATGTTGATTCCGACAACTCCGTTGGATTTGAGGGATAATTTTAGGTCTAGTGGTGGCCTTGGTTGAATTTTTAGAGGTTCCGACCTCGTTTTGAGTTGTTGAGGCTTATGTTAGTTTTATGGTGCTTTATCAGGTTCCGGGTCAAACAGACCTCGAATCTAAATTCTGATGATTCCATTGAGTTCGGAATGTCGAATTTAGTAGGGTTGCATATCTGGTTTGTGTGCACGGGGTTTCGAACGAATTCGAAGGGTCCATTCAGAGAGTTGTGAAATTTTTGTGTTTGCTGCTATCTGTTATCTGATGTTTTAGCCTCCGCGTTCGCGGAGGGACAGGGTCCGCGTTGGCGGAGTGTTAGCTGTTAAGCATCTGCGTTCGTGGAGCATTGACTGTTAAGCCTCCGCGTTCGCGGAGCATTGACTGTTAAGCCTCCGCGTTCGCGGAGAGACTGTTCTCCTGACCTCCGCGTTTGCGAGCTAAGTTAACCGCGTTCGCGGAGGGTTAAATTATGCCAGAACAGTGTAAAGTAAGGATTTTACCCATTTTCAACTTTGTGAAGCTTGGGATGGCAATTTGAAAGAGGAATTTTCGTGAAAACCTTGTGGGTAACTGATTTTAACCCTGAACTTTGATTACCCAATGTTTTAATCATGATTTTGAATTGGAATTTGGGATTTTCAAATATGTTTTTGGTGGTTTTGAAAGAACTCCGAAAATTTGATAAAATGGGAGTGGAGGGCTGTTTTGAGCTTCCTTTTCAAATGGGTTTTTCACCATTGAGTTCCTATGGTATTGAGGATGATTTTTATGAAAGAAATTCCGGATTCAAACCCCATTTTTGAAATCGGATTTTTGTGTTGTTTTGCCTTTTATTTTTGAATTTCATGTTCTTGGCATTGATAGACCCAAATTGTGATTGCGTTTCTATATTTGAATAGATTGTGTTGCTTTTGATTGCTTACGGAAGGGAAAAGCTCCGATTGTTAATTGATTTCGATTCGATTAAGGCAAGTGAAATCTTAAAACCTTGTAAATCTTTTAGAATTTTGACTTCCTTACTTGATTGCGTTGGGGATAATGGGATTGAGGTGTTGGGTGAGTTCTTGCATGAATCAATCAAATTAATGACCGGCGGGGCTAATAAAATGACTTGTATGCTAATGTGATAGGCCAACGTGTGATTGGGCCATGGTCTTGATATCATTGTAAGTTTGATGCATTGCTATGATAGTCTCGATGTGATTATAAACGTGTTGAATATGTCTTTTGCTAATTGTTGATTTTGGACTAGACTTGAGAACATCTTGTTAGCGATTGATCCTACTTCTGATGAAATGAGTAGAGAAATGGAGACTAGGCAATTGACATCATTGATATGTTGTGGATATTGAGATTTTAACTGTTGTTGTTGATATATTGATGATAGTGTGATGTGATTTGCATTGATATGAAATGCGTTGTGATTGTGAGCACTGTCATTCATTCTCATTATTTGTGTGAACGTGCTTGTGTGCATTGGTTTTGGGAACACTATGATGAGACACTTGATGATTTATGCCGATGGGAAATGGTTCCGGCAGATATGTGGTCCATGTGTGGCCAGTGATGATTTATGCCGATGGGAAATGGTTCCGGCGGATATGTGGTCCATGTGTGGCCAGTGATGATTTATGCCGATGGGAAATGGTTCCGACGGATATATGGTCCATGTGTGGCCAATGATGACTTATGCCGATGGGAAATGGTTCGGTGGATACATGGTCCATGTGTAGCCCCCATAGGTACCGGTCTGAGATTCAGCGGTTGTTTATCGTAGGACAGACATGCATTCTATACTTGACATTGCATTGCATTGCATTGTATTGTCTCATCCTTGTTATTGTGGTGTTATAATTATGCCTTGAAACTCTGATTCAGTTGTTGATATTTGAATTGAGCTTCTTTGTTGGACTGTTGTTGAATTGTTATTAACTTGTATCATTAGAACTGTGGTTTGGAATTCTGTTAGGTTGGCTGAGTTTCTGTGCAGGTTGTAGTTAGTGGAGGTTCGGTTGGAAGTCAAGGTTTCATGATTCTTTTAGATTTGCTTCATTTTATTAGTTAATTTGCTTGGTATCGTGTTGTTGGTACTCACCCTTGCTTCTACACTTGTGTAGGTTCCGAGCACGGATTGTGAGCTAGTTCTTCCTTCTTCCTTTTCCGAGGCTTTTAAGGATACTTGAGAGGTAGTTGTTCGATGTTGGTGAACTCTCTTGACCCCTTTACTTATGTTTGTTCCATATGAGGTACATACATCGAGACTTGAAGTTTTTCATTTCAAATTCTGTAATAGAGGCTTGTACATGTGACAACCAGTCTTGGGTGTGTTTTATAGATGAAGTCTTTCGCTTTTAATTTTCTCTCTTCTTTATTTCTGTTATTTCCGCTTGTTGGGTTTTAGGCTGACTTGCCCTGATGGGATAGGACAAGTGCTATCACGCCCGGTTTTGGATCGTGACATATGCTTTATAATCTAAAATTATATTTTTTTTTGGGATAAATATAATATTTTTATTATCTCTTAACACATACCATCATTTCTAACTATGATTGTCTACAAATTTCTATCATGAAAAACTTTACACAATGTTAAACTATTAAAGATTAAAAAGATAAAAAAGATAACATGCTCAAGTTGGTTTTTTTTTTTTAAAAACAAATATACCTTCAGATGACAAAAATGTGTAAGGAAAATAAGGACTTGAAACATAAAAAAAATTATTAAGCTAAACAGGATCATTCTAACCATATAATTTGTTTGTGAATTTCTAAAGAGTAGCTAATGGTGAAGAAAAAAATGGAAGAGAAAGATTAAGAGATTCTTGTGTAACTTGAGGAGGAAGATGATTTAATTAAATATACTAATAATATTATATTAAAATACTTAATAATGTATTGACAATTCAATCAAATTCTTTTATTATCATATGAAATGTTGCAAATGCTCAATAACAATTTTATCAAGGAAAGAAAATGGACAAACTTGAATCTTTATTATTATTTAATTGATATGATGAGGCTTTTAAAAATAAGGATTCAGAAGAATATAAAGAGACGTAATACCAGTATTTATTTTGAATTAATTTATTTTTTTATTCTTATTAAAATGTATATTTTCTGTTTTTGAATAAAATTATTGAAAGTGTATTATTTAAGTGAAGTAAAATGGTTGCATATTTATATATATTATCATTTATATAATTTTATTTATATATAAATATGCAACCATTTTATATAATTATATATATATATATATGATAATATTTATTAAAATTTATATGTATTTATATTTTTATTCATAAATATATAACAGTAATATTTAGTAGAATGTGATAGTACTTATTATGATTAATGTGTATTTACGTTTTTGTCCATAATTATTAAGACTTTATAAGGATATTTTGATAATTCAACTTTTAACATGTGGGCTTCCCACTTTTAATAATATATGATATGATATGATATATGATAGAGAAGTTCTAAGGCATAGTTATTGTCTCAGCTTTTTACTTAATTGGATCACACGCCTTGTAGATGACTGGTGTTGATTTGGGAAAATTTTTTAAATCATTTATTGGCATTTCTCGCGGATGAATAGAGAAGACTACGCCAGATTATAATTAAAATGTAGGCTTATAATGCCGCTGATCATAGTAAGCATTGAACCTGAAGTTTTGCTTCAGGATATAACAATGACTGACTAAATGGCTTATTCTTCAACAGAAGGCGATATACAAAAGAAAAAGACTGTGAATAAGAAAACTAAAAGAGAATCTTATACATTTCTAGTATATAAGAAAGAATTGTCAGAAACTATTCGCAATATAAAAAAAAGGGAGCAAAATCTTGAAGAACAATGAAGTCAATATTTGGAATCCAAAGATGAAATATATATATATATATACGATTTTAAATTTTAATGAAGATCAAAAAAGTTTGAGAGAAGAATAAAGAAATTGACGAACAACTTACTGATAGTAAAAGAACCAAAGGATTAGACAAGCTTGACACAATAAAGTGGAAAGCAATTGTTTTGGAAGAACATGAACTACTTTGGAGAAAATGAAATGTTATTTAAAGTATGAGCGAAAATATTTAGAAATATATGTTTAGTATTTGTGTTTCACATTTGGCCACGTGAAAAGGAATTAGTGGACAAGTACAATAATATATACATATAAAAATTAAATTAAGCTTTTTATTGATGAACACATACATGTATCCAAGCAGAAAACAACAACTAAAATATGAGGGCACATTATAATATCTCATTATAAGGAACATGGTAGTACATGATTCTTACACTTGAGGATTCAAGTACTTGAAAACAATTCTTGTTTATTTTAAAAAAGGGAACCTTGAGCAACGGTAAAGTGGTCCATGTGTATTATTTAGATTACCGGTTTAAGCCATGCAATTAAACATGGATGCTTGAGTCAGGGTAGGTTGCCTTGTACCTACATTACACCCCCCCCCCCCCCCTTAGGATGTAGCCTTCCTCATCCTCGCCGACTAAGGCGAGCGTAAAGATATGACATCTAGGTCTAACTCAACCTCAAACGCTAACTCATGAGGGCAGGATTGCCAAAGTTCATATAAAAAATCCACTAGTCCATTCCCAAACAATGTGGGACTTTAATCACTCTAACACCCTTTTCACGCCAGGCCCAACTGGAGCATGGATCAGGAGTCTAAATGGGGATGAACCTAGCTCTGGTACCATGTAAAATACAGAGTTAATGGATCCATTTCCTTGTAGTATTATTTTAAGAATAAGAGTTATTTATAGTTATATAAGGAAACCTATCTAAGGAAACTAAATTAGAAAAAATCCTAAAATATCTCTACCTATGCTTATGCTATGAATATTATGTTTAGATATGTCTATGTACATTTTGTAACAGTCATATACCCTAATTTTAAGCATTATTAAGCCCTTCTCAGCAAATTGTAACTAGAAAATTTGTTGAAGACAAATTTTCAAAGTGTTTGTTCAAACATATCTTTAATACAGTAATAAATTTTCTAAATCTATGGTCAAATATATCTTTAATAATAAATTTTCAAAATTTATGGTCAAACATATCTTTAATACAATAATAAATTTTCTAAATCTTTTGTCAAACATATCTTTAATAATTAATTTTTAAAATTTATGGTCAAACATATCTTTCATATAGTAATAAATTTTCTAAATCTCTGGTCAAACATATCTTTAATACTCCCTCCGTTCACTTTTACTTGTCACAATTTGACTTGGCACACCCATTAAGAAAATCAATAATGATATAGGTATTTTACCAAACTTTTCCCTATTAAATGATGTCTTAGAAAATGATTTCAAAAATAAGTATTTAATGTGAGGGTAAAACATGGAAAAAAATTATTGTTTTTTCTTGATATGTCAAAAGTGACAAGTAAAAATGAAAATTTATTTTAGGAATAAGTGACAAGTAAAAGTGAATGGAGGGAGTAATAAATTTTCAAAATTTATGGTCAAATATATCTTTAATATAGTAATAATTTTCTAAATCTATGGTCAAACATATCTTTAATTAAAAATTTTCAAAATTTATGGTCAAACATATCTATAATACAGTAATAAATTTTCTAAATGTATGGTCAAACATATCCTTAATAATGAATTTTCAAAATTTATGGTCAAGTATAGCTTTAATTAAATAATAAATTTTCTAAATCTTTGGTCAAACATATCTTTAATGATATATTTTCAAAATTTATTGTTAAACATATCTTTAATACAGTAATAAATTTTCTAAATATATGGTCAAACATCTCTTTAAGCATTATTAAGACCTTCTTAGCAAACAAAATATGGAATTCTACAAAAATTTTAAGCATCATAAAACCCTATATAATCCTTCACTTTGGGTCTTCACAATTAACTACTTCTACTTCATTTTCACTTGTGACTCATTGCACAAGAGAGAAAAACAAACCCTTCAATTCAATGGCTATTGATAGTATAATCACAAATGATAAATCACCTATGGTAGAAGAGAAAAAGCCATTAGTTTTTGATGAATCCCATATGAAACACGACGAGAAGGATTGCGCTATTGCACAAGAACTTAATGTTCCCCTTATCGACTTAAGGGGTTTCTTTTCTGGAGACCCTGTCGTGGCCCATCAAGCATCTAGGCTTGTTGGTGAAGCGTGCAGGAGTCACGGCTTCTTTCTTGTAGGGAACCACGGAGTTGATGCAAATCTCATCTCCAAAGCCCATAGTTACATGGACATGTTTTTTGAGTTGCCTCTCTTTTAAAAGCAAAAAGCTGAGAGAAAAATTGGTGAGCCTTGTGACTACGCCAGCAGCTTTACTGGAACGTTTTTGTCAAAGTTGCCTTTGAAAGAGACACTCTCTTTTCAATACTCTGCTAAAGAAGACTCATCTCACATAGTTGAAGAGTATTTCCAAAGGATAATGGGTGAAAGTTTTAACGATCTTGGGTAAGGACAATTGACTACCTCAGCATTCCTCTGTTTCAATTTGTTTGTCTTATAGTCCCTCCATTCCTTTTTAGTTGTCATGATAAGTTTTGGCACAACCCTTAAAGAAAAAATTAATAAGGAGTATTGTTTGAGCAATTTATCCCTTATTAATTCTTTTATCTTTATCTATATATGTACCTCTCAATTCTAGAATAATTAATGTTAAGGGCAAAGTTTGAAAAAAATAATTAATTCTCCCTTGATTGTTTAAATTGATAACTATTTTACAACAAGTATTTTTAGTCTATATCACAACTAAAAAGGATTGGAGGTAGTATTACTTATCTTTTTAGTCAATTACCAAAAAATGTTTTTTTTTTTGGCAACTCTATAATTTCAACTTTTCAAGAGTATCTATTTTTCTATTTTTTCTATTATGTAAATGAAATAACTTTTTTTCTCTTTAATTACACAGGATTGTTTATCAAGAATATTGCAATTCCATGAGTACACTTTCTCTTAAGATCATGGAACTGTTAGGGATGAGCCTAGGCGTACAGAAGAGCCACTTTAAGGAATTTTTCAAAGACAATGAATCCATAATGAGAATCAACTACTATCCACCATGCCAGAAACCAGAGCTCACCTTAGGAACATGGCTTCATTATGATTCAACATCCTTAACCATTCTCCATCAAGATTGTGTTAGCGGACTTCAAGTTTTTGTGGACAACAAATGGCACTCGATCAATCCAAATTTCAATGCCTTTATGGTTAACATAGGCGACACATTTATGGTAAGCAAATTTATGGTAAGCGATACATATTTAGGTGACAAATAATATAGCATCTTTTCACATGACATGCAATAGTGTGCATCATGAGGGCTTGGGACGTACAACATGAATATTAAGTCTTTCGCATAATTGATCAAGTGGGATTATAACATATTTGGTACTTGCCCTTTTGCAGGCACTATAAAATGGAATATTCAAAAGTTGCTTGCACAGAGCAGTTGTAAACAACAATGTTCCTAGGAAATCACTTGTTTTCTTTCTTTGTCCAAACAAAGATAAGTTGGTGAGGCCACCAAATGAATTGGTGGACTCCAACAACCCTCGAATCTATCCAGATTTCACATGGCCTACCCTCCTTGGGTTTACTCAGAAGCATCACCCAGCTAATACGAACACACTTCAAGCTTTCTCAAATTGGCTTCAACACAAAAGTGCACAAGCATAAGATTTAGACCTGATTTCTATTGTTTGTTATGCCGTTGATGGAAGCTGAAATATAGGACATAGTTATCTGTTTTTCAGATACATGTTTAGTCTTTAAATACATTTCTTTTGTTAGTCAGTACTCAATAGTATGACATTCTCTAGTGTAATAAAATTTTATTCTTCAACTTTTCTTCC
The DNA here is from genome assembly GCA_018342035.1 of Solanum appendiculatum. NCBI lineage: Eukaryota > Viridiplantae > Streptophyta > Magnoliopsida > Solanales > Solanaceae > Solanum > Solanum appendiculatum. The sequence goes on along the minus strand of JAGDQO010002376.1, from coordinate 114,974 downwards.
TTTGTTGTTTTCCTGTATTTCTTTTCTTTCAAAAACCAACAATCAGGATCTAAAACCATTTTCTCTTGAGGGACGTGTGAGTGAAGAGATTGATTCCAAAAATAGTTTTCATAAATGGCTTTTCTTGTTTTCGATGGTGAATCCCACCATAGCACAAATTAAGAGTAACAAGAAAAAGAAAGCCATGAAGTCCAAGGTGAAAGCAATTCCGTTTTTTGTTGTTTCAATCACTATTTCCACAATAATTATGTCTCTCTCATCACCAAAAGAAATTTCAAATTATTTAAAGAAAGAATATGCTGGAGGTTGAAGAATTCGAGTTGCAGAGAATGAAACACTCTGAGACAATCAAAGAATACTCGGAGAGATTGGTTGACATTATTAACAAGGTAAGATTTCTAGGCACTGAATTTAATATGGAGATGTTGGATAAAATCTACAAAAGGAATACCATCCAAGGATTCGTAGCAGCTTATTTATTTCTATCACGCCCCAACATAAGAGAGGCGCAACAGGCACCCGGGTCCTCACTTGACCAAGCAAACCAACTAAAATATAAAGGAAATGAAACAATAAGGGCCCATAAGGCCACCACAATAACTTGCTGAAACAAGATAACTGGACCGGCAAGGTCACAACAACATTAAAGACATGATGAAATAGGCCAGCAAGACCAACTTAACTGATAAAGAACTAGCAAGCAGACAAGGCTACAACTAAAATTATAAATACAATAAACCGACAAGGCTATAAATGAAAGCTGAAAAGACCCAACAAAGTATTTTCACAAGTCTCTATGAATACTACAACTCAACTCGTTGAGAAAAGACCCCAAGGATACCAACAACTATATGGAAAACTCAAGTATGCAAAACCTATAGACAACAAACAACTCCATGAAGAATGGAGCTTACAAATCCTCAGCTGAGACAACACCCCTATTGCAAAGGCTGATCAAGATATCTATCTAAACCTGCAACACGACATGCAGTGTCCCTAGGCAATGGGACGTCAGTACGAATAAAAATATACTGATATGTAAGGCGAAAAATGAAATTTTAAACAACTGCAATAAACAGGGTAATAGAGATGCGACCTGAAACAAAAACTATGATAGCCTCCTTGGCTGACATATGACCTCATAGTAATCAAATATGCATGATATGCTTGTGTAATCGTATATCATGAATACATATATATATATATATATGCAAATGCATGACATACCCAACCTAATGCTAGCTATGACGGTCTTTCCGGTAGCTAACCTACATCATATTTGCAAACCTATGGCCATCTGTACCATATTCATAGTCTTCTGAGAAAATAGGCCCCCTTCCCTCCGATTATTGCTCGAAGTAAATGCATAACATGCCATGATATGAACTCTGAATGCACATAGTAGGCCATAACAAAAAATTATTCAATCTTGGCTCTTTCGTGCTCTTATTCTCAAAATCTCAAAATCACTTCTGTATAACATGCAAACAATTCATAGAAACTCATAGGATTTTAGAATAAACATGAATACTTAACTCGAATTTAGAAAGGAAACTTAAATCTGAGGATGTTCATAAAGATCTTAAGGGGCTTAAAGAATTTCCTCATGACTTTATTTAACTCTCAAACGACAATTTAGGCTAATAAAACTTATAAGCAATAGACTCGAAGCTCTTGAATCGACTTCAACTTAGCAAATTAATCATTTAGGAACTCAAAATGCGACTGACATGCTTAGCTTGATTTATATGAATGACTCCAAATTGGTAATAGTATGATCTGTTTTAGAAACAGGTTGCTTGACAAGTATATACAAAAAAGAGTAGAGTATAAGATTTAATACTAGTATCATTTTCAAATAACAATTTTTTAAAAGCTTCTGATAAGAAAGAATGACTTAACAACTCCCTTGGATATAACATAATAACTCTCCAACATTTCAACCTTAGTCTTAAGAGAATAGCTCGCTAATAGACATAAAGAATAAGAAACTTGAGGGAGGATTACATTACCATCAAACACACTTCACAATGATACATGTACGAGAATGATATGACCAAATCAAGGAATAATATCGGGTAACTTCCCAATGCCCTTCGTAGAGGGTCTTTCTAGCAATAAAATAGTAAATATAATTCATTCGATTATTTATAAGTTTTTGGAATTCGTGCGATATGAAAAAGAGAATTTTGCCTTAACATACCTTTAATATGGGCTTGAATAAGTTGATGTTGATTATCAATTTTATTTTAGTGATAAATTATAACCTCAAAATATTTTTTCCACAACTGTTGATCAACGTCGTTTGCACATATATCTCTCTAGCAATTGAAAGCATTATTTGGTCAAGGAAAAAGAATGGATGTTTACAACAATTGAAAATTTTACCTAGTAAAGCCAAAATGGATGATAATTTATGTTTGGCAACCTATATATATAACATAATATATGTTAGCTAATTTGAAGTAAAAAGGTACAACATTTAATGCTTTGCCCAATTGGTGCCACAACATAAACTTTAATGGTTGTCCACTTCCACGTGGAAGTGGAAGTGATATTTCCAGAATATTTTTTATTCCATTATTTATATATTCGGGTATTGCGTAGATTTGTTGTAAAATATGAACTTTTTAAATATACCAAAATTAGTAGAAAATTATTTCGAATAATGCCTACTTCTTATAATAATAATTCTTCAATATTACTAGTCTCACTATTTCTATTAAAATATTACTAAACTATTAACTCTTATTAAATAATATAAACACGTATATCGTAAATAACGAATTCTTTTCATAAATATTTAAGGCATTTTTAAAAGAGACTAAAAATATATTTTATCAAATTTTTATTTAAAATCGATGTTCCCAAATGCGAGCAGTATTAACATAAAATTCTCAAATTTACGCTCGCAAGTCCTTGACATGAAAAAAGACAACTACAAACAACCGAGGTGTTACAAATTCTAATATAAAACTTGATCCTTGCCGACAAATACGAGTGTAAAGATATGACACATGGGTCTAACGTAACCACAAAATTTAGCTAATGAGGGGAGGATTGTACAAGTCTATATAAACAGACCACCAGTTCATTTCCAACTAATGTGGGATTTAACCCACTCTAACCCCCTTTATTCTCATGTCCAACTAGAGTATGGACCAAGAGCCTAAATGGGGATGGACCTGGCTTTGATACCATGTAAAATATAGAGCCAATGGATTCATTTCCTTGTAGTATTATTTTAAGAATAAGAGTTATTTGCCAGTATATAAGGAAATCTATCTAAGGAAAATCAATCAGAAAAAATCTTTAAATATCTCTACCTATAATTATGTTATATTATATGTAGATATGTCTATGTACATTCTGTAACAGACTTGTACCCCAACTATAAGCATTATTAAGCCCTTGTCAGCAATGGGCAAACATATCTTTTAAGGAATTTTTTTTGATACTTAAAAACTTTTTAATAAAACATTTTCAAACTCTGATTCAAAATCAATGATCAAACATATCTTTTAAAATATTTCCTTTTTAAAAATTTGATTCAAAATACATGAAAACTTTCCAGCCACAATTTTAAGCACTATTAAGCCCTTCTCAGTAAATTGTTCGGACCCGTTTTTGATACTTGAGAACTTTTTAAGGAAAAAATTTCAAAATCTATGGTCAAACATATCTTTGAAAGTATTTCATTTTTTAAAAGCTGATTCAAACAACATATGGACTTCTATCCAAATTTTAAGCATCATTAAGCCCTATATAATCCTTAACTTTGGCTCCTCATAATGAACTACTTCTACTTCCTTCTCCCGCTTGTCACTTATTACACAAGAAAGAAAAAACAAACCCTTGCATGCAATGACCACTGATAGTATAATCACAAATGGAAAATTACCTATGCTCGATGAGAAAAAAAGCATTAATTTTTTATGCATCCCATATGAAAAATGAGTCCAACATTCCCACACAATATATATGGTCAGACGACAAGAAGCCTTGTGATATAGCACAACAACTTCTCGTTCCCTTTATTGACTTAAGGGGTTTCTTTTCTCGTGACCCTGTAGCGGCTCAACAAGCATCTAGGTTTGTTGGTGAAGCATGCAGGAGTCATGGTTTCTTTCTTGTAGTGAACCACGGGATTGATGCTAATCTCATCTCCAATGCCCGTCGTTACGTGGACACGTTCTTTTGACATGCCTCTCTTTGAAAAGTAAAAAGCTTAGAGAAATATTGGTGAGGATTGTGGCTATGTCAGCAACTTTACTGGAAGCTTTTTGCCGAAGTTTCCTTGGAAAGAGACACTCTCTTTACGATACTTTGCTAAAGAAGACTCATCTCACATAGTTGAAGAGTATTTCCAAAGGACATTGGGTGAAAGTTTTAACAATCTTGAGTAAGGACAATTGACTACCTTAGTACTCCTCTGTTTCAATTTGTTTATCATACTTTTCTTTTTTGTAAGTTTCAAAAACATATTTTTTTTCTTTTTTGGCATGACATGTTTAAGACCACAAAATTAAATGATATTTTGGTACATTTTAGATATCTTTAGTTTAAGACTACTAGATTCAGAAGTCTTTCTTTACTTTCTTAAACTTCATGTCAAATCAAAATCAAACAAACAAATTGAAACAGAAGGAGTATCTACTTTTATATTTTTTTATTATGTAAATGAATTTAACCTTTTTCCCATTTAATTACACATGAGTGTTTATCAAGAATATTGCAATTCCATGAGCACACTTTCTCTTAGGATCATGGAACTCTTAGGGATGAGCCTAGGTGTACAGAAGAGCCACTTTAAAGAGTTTTTCGAAAACAATGAATCCATATTGAGACTCAACTACTATCCCCTATGCCAGAAACCAGAGCTTACCTTAGGAACAGGGCCTCACTATGATCCAACATCATTAACCGTTTTCCATCAAGATTGTGTTAGCGGACTTCATGTTTTTGTGGACAATGAATGGTACTCCATCCATCCAAATTTCAATGCTTTTGTGGTTAACATAGGCGACACATTTATGGTATGCGAATTTACACACTTAAACTATATAAGAAGCTAATGTATTATGTAAAACATAAAATAATATAAACATATTAGACAAACAATACATTTTTAGGTGACAAATATTATAAGATCTTTCCACATGATGTGTAATGATATACATCATGAATTCTTACACGTACAACATGAATATAACATATTTTGTGTTTGGCCTTTTGCAGGCGCTATCGAATGGTAGATAAAAAAGTTACTTGCACAGAGCACTGGTAAACAACAAGACTCCTAGGAAATCACTTGCTTTCTTTCTTTGTCCAGACAAAGAAAAGGTGGTGCGTCCATCAACTAAATTGGTGGACTACAACAACCCTCAAATATATCCCAACTTCACATTGCCTACTCTCCTTGAGTTTACTCAGAAGCATCACAAAACTGATACGAACACTCTTCAAGCTTTCTCGAATTGGCTTCAACACCATAATGCACAAGCTTCAGAGCTATACATATGAGGTTCAAGATTGAAGTCCTTGGATTCTTCTGTATATATATGTTGAATCGTTGCTTTAGAACTATAGATCTTTTTATTGCAATAATTCTATTAAGTTATAGAACTAGTATTACAAAAAGTGGGAAGCCCAAAGTAAAAAGTTGGATTACTATTTTGCCCTTCCACTAAATTATAATATGATTGAATATTTAATTAAATACGAATATTTTAATTATAATAATGGCAGAATTTGAAGTTCAATCTTTGCACTTTAATTTTTTTGTTATGACATTACAATTTTCTTAGTTGTATATCTACTAAATGTAAGTAAATTCAATTACAATGAAAACAAAATGGCTAAAGTCACCTGGGAATTGGAATTGGTGTAATTACTAGGGTAGTAATTACCAGGCTAGTAATTCAACATCCTTGTAATTACACAGACTTGTTTGTTTGACAGTGTAATTACACATGTATTGTTTGAATGCACAATTGCAATTATATGATTATATTAAATTTTAAAAATAAAAGTTAATTATTTAAAATTTATATTATACAAATAAGAAACTTTATAAATGATATTAAATTAAAATTTTAAGATATATATTGTCTTTTGAAAATATAATACTAATAAACATATTTTCTTAACTAATATTATGAAAAATAATTGATTTATATTTTTTAAATTAGTATATCTCAATTGAACTAATCATAAAAACTAAAAGTACAAGATTTCTATGAACATCATGAAAAACATGTTTGACCAAGCGATTAATATTATAAAAAGAAGTCATAAATTATTAAAATATTTGACAAAATGATAATTTATCAAGTCTAACTAAAACATAAATGACTTGCAATGTAAAGTTTCAAGTCAATACTACGTCTAAAACAAATAAAATTAAAAATATAACATAAGTTTTAAATTCAAAACAAATTAGTCTTATGTCAAATTTCAACATAACATACATAAATATGATTTAAAAGAAAAGCAAAACCTAAGGCTATAACCTTACTCAACAATGAATTCTACTTTAATTTAAATATTAGAATACTATCAAAATTATGCCAATTAAAAAGGATGACATAAAAAATAGATAATACGAAAAATTGCATGGAATCACATGAAATAAAGGTTGAGAATGAGAAGGAAATGAAATATAAAAATTAAAAATAACTTTTAGAAATTTTTAGAATAATAAAAATAAAAAAAGAATTTAAAATAATAGAAATAAAAAAATAAAATAAAACGAAAAAATAAAAATAGAAATAAAAAGAAGAAATTAAAAAGTAAATTACACCATGTAATTACCAGCAATTCGCAGCCCCTCCCTGGGATTTGGAGAGTATAATTACCCTCTGCCAATTACACCCAATTACCTACTGACCAAGTAATTACCTGGCCAACCAAACAGGCCAGACAATGTAATTACACTCAATTACACCAAATCCAATTACTAGGGTGGCTTTCCAAACAAGCCCTTAATGTTTTGTTAAAGTTAAATAAGATAAATAAATCAACACTTGCCAAGGGCATTCTCACGTACTACAACATTCAATGTATTGAAATTGCTTTCCATATTTCAATATTTATTGCAACCTTTAGAAAACCAATTTTATAGATTTACAATTCTATTAAATTACTTAGAAGAAATACAATAAATTTACCATAGAAAATGCAATACCAGTTAAGAAGAGAAGGCGGAGAGGCTTATCACAATTAAGTGATATTATAGAAGGATTTAATGTCTTACCATTAGTAGTATAATTTAAGGCAAATCATCAAAAATTTGTCAATAATTATTCAAATGAAAGATCATGTCAATATTTCAAAGAGAGAAGCCCAAATTCTTTACCATCTCTTCACCAGATTTAATTTTTAGTTGTATATCTTTCATTGATGTATCATTCGGTAAAAATCAGAAAGGTAATTGTGACTGCATGGTTTTGTGAAAACGAAAGAAAATAAATGTACTCACTCTGTTCATTTTTAGTTGTCATGTTGCGCTTTTTGAAAACCAATTTGACTAATTTTCAAAGTTAAATTAGATTACATATTTTAAACAAAAAATTTAGATATTTAAAACTATACGAGAAATACTATAAATTGTAATTTTTTACATATTAATATGATGAAAAATACATCGTAAAATGTTAGTCAAAGTTCTTATCATTTGACTAAAAAAAACATGACAAATAAAAGTGGACGGAGGGAGTACTACATTGATTGGATGATTAAAACTGACACATGCTATCCATAAAAAGGATATTAATTAGGTTTACATTACTTGAGGTCTACGATTATTTTCATCAATCAGGTCTTCTCCTTTTGACCTTTTGATTACATTCTGGATTTCATTTATCATAGGAATAAGTTTTACATCTATAAATATTTACGTGGAAATGAAGTTAGTTCATTTCATCTTAATTGTAGACATGATTAATGTTACTTTAAGTGAAAGTCTTGCTCAGTTTAAAAGTGATTAATTTTTATTTTCGGTGTTTAAATTGATTGATTCTATTTGTAGACAGTGAAATTTTATTGATAAATTCATATTAAATTTTGGATCAAATCATAAATTTATGATATATTGATCAAGTCAAATTACTGATTAATAAAGTCAGATTAATATTTAAGTCAAAATATATGACTTAAAATAAAATCCAAATTACATTTGGGCCAGTCCATTAATTTGACAAGACGAGCCCAACTCATGCTCTTCAAGGCCAAGGTCCTCTAAAATTACTTGAAGACCGAAATACCCTCAAAACCCTAGCTCACAACTATATAAAGGGGTCTTCATAAGACCAAAGGGAAGAAGGAGAAAAAGAAGAACACACATAGAAATACATAGAGAATCATTGCTCTTGAGTAGTGATCTACAATTGTTCCGCATACAAAGAAGTCTTCGGCTCCAAATGTTGAGTCACAAGTATTTCATCAAATCAAAAACAATCGTGAGGAGAATAATCAGGGGATTACATATTTTTTATTAAAGATTTCATAAAGATTGTAACCTTCGCATAAATTCAAATACAAATACTATTGTTTGCTTGCTATTTTCCTTTTTTGTTTGCTGTATTTCAAGAACGAAAGTTTAGAAGCATACAAATTGTCATGCCCAGTGGGACAATCTTTATCTCCCATCTCTTCTCTTCGAATATAAAAGTTCAAGAACACTGAGATGGCTTTCGAGAAGATCCACATGAAATCTAAATCTGCATCCGCATCTACATCCAAATCTACATCTGCAAAAACTGATGTATTAAAATTCTGCGTTGCTGTGGAAAACATCCTTGATGTTACTGTGGGAAGCATGAGACTTGTCACAAGGAACCAAGCAAAATTGCTAGGAAAACAAGCCTCACAAGTGCTGTCTGAATCTGCTATTGTCTTTGGTTCATCTCCGAAAGGTGTGAAGTTTCCTGCAAAAGCCGCAAAATAAGACATTGCCAAAATGGTTGAGAGGGTTCTTGCCGAATTGAGCTTATCAACGTCTAAACAGTCTTTCACTTTAACCGACGATGATGTATTAAGCACTGGATCTACTCCACATAACACATCAGCATCTCATATTTTGGAAAATTGAATTTTCTCTCCATCATCTACGATAGTGATGCAAGTGATGGTGATCAAAACTTCCACCATAGAAGAATAACTTGCAAATTTGACGAAAGCAGTTAAAGGCCTATCAAAGTACATCAAAGGTGAAGACGTCAAAATTACCAAGTTGATAAACATAATGGAGAATATGGAGGAAAGAGAATCCACTCAATTATGTGTAAAACTTCATGAAACTCAAGAGAAAAGAGGGTCTATCGCAAAACAAGAAACAATCATCAAGGAGTTTCAAGTGTCTGCTGAAGGTCTGATTCACATTGACCAATTGAAGGACTTCATCAAAGAGTCTATCAAAGATAAATCTGAGTCCACGTCCAAGTCTTCTCTCACATATGTAAAGTTGTATTCTCAAAGAATTGATAACCTAAATATACATGTTGGTTATCAACCTCCTAAGTTGCAGCAATTCGATAGCAATAGAAATCCAAAACAACATGTAGCACACTTTTTCGAAACTTGCAATAATGCTGGAACATATGGTGATCATCTTGTTAAGTAGTTTGTTAGATCTCTCATAGGAATTACTTTCGAATGGTACTCAGATCTTGAATCTAGTTCCATCGATAGCTGGGAGAAGATGGAGCAACAATTCCTTAAGCATTTTTACAGTAGTAGGAGTGTTATGAGAATGATAAAGATTGCAAACGTCCGACAAAGGAATGATGAGTAAGCCATTGACTTCATAAATCATTAGAGGAGCTTGATTCTTAACTGTAAAGATCGCCTTAGTGAAACTTCTGGGATCGAAATATGCATCCAAGGTATGCATTGGGATTTTCGTTACATATTGCAAGGCATAAAACCTAAAACGTTTGAAGAACTAGCAACTCGTGCTCATGATATGGAACTGTGTATGACTTCAAATGGAGATCAAGAGTTGTCCAACTTCGAACCTTATGAAGAAAATGATATTGACATTGAGTATGAGGACAAGCTTTCATCCGAAATTGAAATTGAAGAGTCTATGTAAGTTGACATGCTCCTTGATGTACGAGCCTAAAATGCAAGTCATAATGCTCATCGACGCACGAGCCTAAAATGCATATCACGAAGCTCATCAAATTTGACATTGAGTATGAGGACAAGCTTTCATCCGAAATTGAAATTGAAGAGTCTATGTAAGTTGACATGCTCCTTGATGTACGAGCCTAAAATGCAAGTCATAATGCTCATCGACGCACGAGCCTAAAATGCATATCATGAAGCTCATCAAATTTGAGCTAATTTTCAAGTTTTGAAGCTCCTCAAATTCGAGCTAAGTCTTCAAATCAAAATGATCTTCAGTGCAAGAGCCTAAAATGCACGTCATGAAGCTCATCAAATTCGAGCTAAATTTTCAAGTTCTAAAGCTCCTCAAATTCAAGCTGTACTCCTCAACGTACAAGTCTAAGCTACTTGTCATAAAGCTCATCAAATTCGAAGTAAGTCATTATGTCATAAAGCTCATCAAATTTGAGCTAAATTTTCATGTCATGAAGCTCATCAAATTCGAGTAGAATCTTACAGTTTCAAAGCTCATCAATGTAACACCTCGGACTTGGAAAAAGGAAGGAAACTAAAATTTTTGGTTGCAGGCAGTACCTACGGTTGGTAGAAGCTCATACGGGCCGTAAATGGAAACCGTAGGAAGGGGGAAAATAAATTCTTCAAAACAAGTCTCACAAATATTTTTACTGTTCACCAGGATGGCCCGTCACCCTATGTACGAGTCGTAAATAGGTCCCTTAGGTCACTCCAATACTTAGTGAAATTTTAAGGTCTAAAGTTGGTTTTTACGGTTGGCATGTACGGACCATAGGAAGACCTACGAGCCATACATGGATTCCATCAAAATTTGGTTCAAATAATAGTTTCTAAATCTTTCTACGGTTGACCAGGAAGGTTCGTAGACGGATCTACGGATCGTAGGTCCAAACCATTGGTGGGGGTTCGACAATTAATTTTAAGGGGCTTTTTGATCTTTTCCTAATTATTTTAACCCAATACTATGTCATTTTACCTTCTACCCTAGGCCCTATATAAAAGTTTTAAATCATTAAATTATCCATTCACAACTCATTCTCCTAATTTTCCAAAACTTGACCAAATTCATCCTCCTAATTCTCCCAAGTCTAAGGAAGAAGAAGAAGAGCTAGGGTTCCATTCAAGTCTCCAATCCTCCATTTTTATTGGGCTTAAAGGATCAAGGTATGTGTGTATTCACCCATGGAGTCCTTTCCTCCATGGGGTCCCCAAATATTTCAATTTCTCCAACTCAATTTCAATTGATCAAATTAGGGTTCTAATGCATGAATGTGGATTTCTTCCAATTATGATTGATTATGATTAATTAAGTTTTCTAATGTATGAATTGATGGTAATCTATGATATTTAGTTGAAATTGCATTGACCCATGCCTAAATTATGATTTTCAACTATGATCCTATGATGAACCCATGAATTATAAATTAATGAAGATATGCATGTTTTCATGAAGCTATTATAAATGACTAAATGATGCTTTGAAAGGAAAGTATTGATTCTATGGTGAAAGGGTTTCTCACTTACTATGATGATCATGATTGTGAAATGTATTTCACACAAGAAATTCACATTGATGAAAGGCTTTCTCATCCATGTTGAATGATATCTAAGGAGTTGTTCTATGTTTTGATTTCAAAAGTGTGGATTGGTATTGATCATTGCCTTTCCACATGTTAAATTGATAATTGACTTTTATCTCTTCCGTTGGGATTTACGCATAGCACTGAGAGGGCTTTGAGGTGGAGGCTCAAATAGGGTAGTCTCTGGTAGCGGCCTCTAGTCCCTAACTACGTGCCCCCATAGGATTATCTTAAATGACCTAGCTAGTGGGTCCACTTTAGCAAATGATGATATTTATGGATTCTACCTTGGCAAGTAGTTTCCCCTTCTTTCAATATGAGGGATATACCAAATTCCATGATATAGCTCTCATGGTCTTATTGTTGGTTAAAGCTAAAATCTCACAAAATGATTATGTTTTCTTCAAAGTTTTCTTATTTCTTTTATATTAATGTATTTGACTATGTCCTATGAATTTCATGTCATTTCTTCTCCATAAAGCTTTTAAATGTCTCATCATAATCATGCCTATTCGATTTAAGTCATTTTTTTACGATCATGTTTATGTTTATGCATACTGCCTCATACTTAGTACATTTCATGTACTAATTCATACTTGTGGCTACATTATCTCATGAATGTTGGGTCCGACGTTCCTACCCCGCATACTCGTGGCTAGGAATCTATCTTGGTGCTTCAAGTGATTGGTGAGTCCTCATGTTCTGAGGACCGAGAGACTTTATAGTTTTATGTCTTTTCATTTCAAACTTTGTATGTGATTTATGGGTTATGTCCCAATCACTTTTCTTATGATGTATTAGATGGCTTGAGAGTTATGTTAGACTTCCGCTTTTGTCAAACTATTTCATATAAAATGCTACTTTTAAACTCTTTGTTTCTATAATCTTGTCTGATGTATGATAAGTGGCTTGTGTGGGGCCTCTCGAGGTCCTACATTCCATGTCACTTCTAGGGTTACTTTAGGTCGTGACAATCAAATACGAGCAAAATCTTCAAGTCGAAATGCACCTCGACGCGTGAACCTAAAATGTATGTCATAAAGTTCATCAAAATTCTAGCATAATCTTTAAGTTTTAAAGCTAATCAAATTTGTCACGACCTAAAAATGGACGTAATGGCACTTTTCCTTTTCCACCAAAAAAAGTCAGCCTCAACCCAACAAAAATGAAAGTAAACCGAAAATAAATAAAGCAAGAACCAAATAAAGGCAGAAATCTTATTCATTCTAAACAACACCCAAAAATCCGATTGTTACATGTACAAGCCACTGAAGTAAATAGAGAATTTGAAAGATAATTACAAGTCTCAAATGTCTTTATTTCTCAAATAGAACAAAACATAGCAAAAAGGAAAAGAGGGCCTGCGAGATGACAATCAGCTACATCTCAAGTCCTTTAACGAGCCTCGAAAATTAGGAGAAGAAGAAGATCACACAGGTCCGAGCTCGAAACCTACACAAGTGTAGAAGAAAGGAGTGAGTACTACAAACACGGTACCCAACAAGAAACCTAAAAAACTAGACAACCTAGCTAAATCTAATACTCCTTTCCATCCCACCCGAACCTCCACAAACTACAACTTTCACATAAATCATTTCGACCTAATAGTTCTACAATAAACAAGTCTCAAAGCTCAAAGATCATTGACCAAAAGTCACAATTCAATAGCCGATATGTATCAAAATATTATTCTCAAGTATAAGGTATTTCAATTCACAAATAGCAACATGTTCATCTCATATATCAAATTAATCAATCAAACATGTCCAATGGCTCAATCATATAAATCAATTGAGTCAAATGTATGCATCAACTAGATTAATCACAAAGTCAACATTGGCTGGAACCATTTCCCCTCGGAACAATATCACTAGCCAGAACCATTTTCCTTCGGCTTTCACATTATTTCAGTTGGCGGAACCATTTCCCTTTGGCATTTAGGTCACTAGTCGGAACCATTTCCCTTCGGCTTTTATCACAAAATAGCACTTGCCGGAACCATTTCCCTTTGGCATTTATATCACTAGCCGAACACTTTCCCTTCGGCTTTTATCACAAAATAGCACTTTCCAGAACCATTTCCCTTTGGTATTTATATCACTACCCCTTCGACTTTTATAAAAAAATACCACTTGCTGGAACCACTTCCCTTTGACATTTATATCACTAGCCGAAATCATTTTCCTTCGGCTTTTATAAAGTGTCTTAGCATGGTGTTCATCGAACAATGCACACAAGTAATATAACACCACACGGAGAGACAACAATTCATATCACACAAGTCCACTTTCATGCATCCAAGCAATTCACCAACCAATCAAATAGTGCCACAACAAGGCAATTCACAATTTAACATGATCATCAAGAAGCCTTTTCATTTTCCCCCTTTTTTGTTGGTTTACATTAATCAAGTGAAACAAATAACCCTTCATCTCATTCTCGATTACTCTCCAACACATAGGCAATGAAGAGAAGTAAACAATTCCACCAAATTACAAAGTTTAAAAAATCACTTGCCTCAAATCAATCAATTAATCACACCAAGAGTTGATTCTTCCCCTTCCGAGTCACTTCCAATGCCACACAATCTATAATAATCTAGTATTCACAATCATCTACCGAAAATCACAATTCCCACATCAATTCTCTTAGAAAGTGGGTCAACCACCTCAAAACCCAATATCAACAATAAGGTTTGAATTCGAAAATTAATACTTGAAAACATTACTTAAGGCTTTAGGAACTCATTTGAGAAAACCATTTCGACAAAGGGATTATAACCACTTCAAAATCACCACTTTAGATCAAAACTCAAGTTCTTGCAAAACCTTGCCATTTTCCAAATCAAATTCAAAATTTGGATGTTAGAATCCATAAATAATCAAAGGAAAAAGGAGTTTTAGGGTCATAAAAGCCTACCCAAATGATTATGCACAAGAAAATCTTTCACAAATCGCCACCAAGGGTTTCCCAAGATCAAAAATGGAAAATGGGGCTAAAACCTCAAAATTTGCAAGTCAAAACCCCTCTTTGATGTTGCTTTTGCGAACCCTGCCCAAAAGGCCAGTCTCGCTTTTGAGAACCAGGTTCTGCTTAAGCGGCCATCGTAAAGCAATCCATGGTTTGCCTAGGCGAAGACTGCAGCACTAGGTACATCAGCTAACACTCAAAACATCAAATCGATCCTCGGGATTCAATCGGAACCCCGTACACACAATCCAGATATGAAAATCGATTCTACTCAACGTTCCGGACTTAATGGAACCGTCAAAACACAAATCCAAGGTCTCCTTGACCCAACATCCATTAAAACCACTAGAAACTTACTCAATACCTAAAAAGGCCAAAACAAGCTCGGGACCTCTCAAAAATCAACCAAGACCACACCTAGGCCTAAAATCATCCCCTAAATCCAACGAAACACTCAGAATTCCGATCCGAGCATCCGAACTCCGAATGTTGACCAAAGTTAACCCAATGGCTAAAATTTCAATATTTCACAACTTAGGACCTCAAATCCTCAAAAAGACACGGAATCAAAAATCAACAATTCTCACGATTTAGATTCCACATTTTGGAACTAATGGAATTGACAGAATTCCATTTCGACACTCTAAACTCCAAGAATCTCTGAAAAACCACTTTTAAGCAACTTAAGCCTTTCAAACTAGAAATTACCCAAAATCTCAACTTTTTACTCAAAGTTTGGAACCAACATTCTAAACTTAATCAAGAAATAACTCAGGGTCAATATTAGGAGGGGCAAAATGATAATTTTCATGAAAATGCCAAAAAGGACCAACCGGGTCATTACATTATCTACCACTAAAACACATGTTCGTCCTCGAACATAAAGCAAAGGAAAGTACTTGAAGCCTCGAAGAGATGAGGATATCTGGCACGCATATCCGACTCTGTGTCCCAAGTCACCTCACCAACTTAACGATGCTTCCACTGCACCTTCACTGAAGCAATCTCCTTGGTCCTGAGCTTTCAGATATGCCTATCCAAGATGGCTATAGGCTCATTTTCAGAAGATAAATATGTACCCAACTTAACTAAATCAATGGAAAGTACATGGGACTCATGGCGCATGTACTTTTGAAGCATGGAGACATGAAATATTGGATGAACAACTGACAAGTTAGGTGGCAAGGACAGCTTATAGGCCACCTCTCCCACTCGACTCAAAATCTCAAAAGGTCAAATGAATCTAGGGCTAAGCTTGCCCTTCTTGTCGAACCTCATCACACCCTTCATGGGTGAAACTCGAAGCAAAACATGATAACTCTCCATAAACACAAGGGCTCAAACTCTCTGATCTGCATAGCTCTTTTATTGACTCTAGGCTGCCAATAGTCTACCCTGAATCAAACGGACCTGCTCAATAGCATCTCTAAGCCAGTTTGTATCTAATGAATCCATATCAGCTGAATCAAACCAACCGATTGGAGATCTACACCGTCTGCCATACAACGGCTCAAAAGGGGCCATTTGAATACTAGAATGGTAACTGCTGTTGTACGCAAACTATTCTAAGGGCAAATGTCGATCCTATCTATCACCAAAATTAATTACATAAGCACGGAGCATATCCTCAAACACCTGAATCGTCTGCTCGGACTAACCATCATTCTGACGATGAAAAGATGTACTCATATCTAATCGAGTACCCAAACCATGCTGCAAAGTCCTCTAAAAATGGGAAGTGAACAGGGAACCTCGATCAAAGACAATGGAAATCGGAACTCCATGAAGTCACACAATCTGATTAATATAAAGCTCGGCTAACGTCTCCACCATATACTTCACTCGAACTGGGATGAAGTAGGCAAACTTGGTCAACCTATCAACCACAACCCAAATGGAGTCATAACCACCCACGGTGGTAGGAAAACCCACAAAAAAATCAATAGTGATCTGTTCCCACTTCCAAATGGGAATAGGCATCCTCTAAGACAACCTCCGGGCCACTGATGCTCACACTTGACCTGGTTGCAAGTCAACCGCATAGAAATAAAGTCTACAATATCCCTCTTAATGCCACACCACCAAATATGCTGGTTAAGATCATGATACATCTTTGCCACTTCTGGATGAATAGATTATCGAGAACAATAGGCCTCCTCAAGAATCAATCTAATCAACTCACTCATCTTGGGCACACATATCCTACCTCCAATCCTCAAGACACCATCAGAATCAAGGAAGGCCTCCTTGGCTTCCCCTCTCAACACTTTGTCTCGAATGAGATACAATTTCTCATCGTCAAACTATTGCTCATGGATCTGCTCAACTAAGGAAGAACGAGCCTCAATGAAGGCAATCAAAACACCTATCTCCTAAGAAATCTGCAACCCGATGAGACTGTTGGCTAACCTCTGAACACCTCTAGCCAATGGTCTCTCTTCAACACTGATAGCTACAAAACTTCCATGCTAGAAGTCTTCCTTCTCAAAGCATCGGCTACCATATTGGCCTACCCTGGATGATACAAGATAGTGATATCATAGTCCTTCAGCAGCTCAAGCCATCTATGCTACCTCAAGTTCAGATCCCTCTGACTGAAGATGTACTAAAGAATCCAATGGTCAGTGAAGACCTCACAATGCACACCATGCAAATAATGCCGCCATAGCTTACGCACAAACACTACAACTGCCAACTCAAGATCATGGGTAGGGTAGTTCTTCTCACGGGTCTTCAACTGTCTAGAAGTATAGGCAATTACCTTACGTTTCTTCATTATAACACCCTCTAACCCAACTCCAGAAGTGTCACAATAAACAGTGAAGTCTATACCCTCCTCGGGTAAAGTCAAAACATGAGTTGAAGTTAACAAGGTCTTGAGCTTTTGGAAACTCTCCTCACACTCATTAGATCACTGGAAGCTCACACTCTATCGAGTGAATCTTGTCAAAGGAGATGAAATAATGGAGAAGCTCTGAACAAATCTCCTGTAATAGCCTGTAAGTTCCACAAAAATCAAAATCTTAGTGACTGAAGTAGGCCTGGTCCAACATCATAACTGCCTCAATCTTGGGTGGATCCACCCTAATACCTTCTTTAGACACCACATGTCCTAGAAATGCAACTGAATCAACCCAAAACTCACACTTCGAGAACTTGGCATAAAGCTTCTCTTCCCTCAATCTCTGAAGCAAAATCCTCAAATGACGATCATGATTCTCCTCAGCCTTGGAGTACACCAAGATGTCATTAATGAAGACTATAAAAAAGGAATCCAAATAAGGTCGAAACACTCCGTTCAACAACTCCATGAATGCTACAAGGGCGTTAGTTAAATTGAAAGACATCACAAGAAACTCATAGTGGCTATTACATATCCAAAATCCTAATCTTCAATTGATGATCATCGGACCTCAAGTCGATCTTAGAAAATAGAGATGCACCCTGAAGCTGATCAAACAAGTCATCAATACGAGGAAGAGGATACTTTTTCTTCACTGTTATCTTGTTCAACTACCGATAATCAATATACATCCTCATGAATCTATCCTTCTTCGTCAAAAACAACACAGGAGCACCCTACGGAGAAACACTAAAGCAAATGAACCTCTTACTCAACAAATCCTGCAATTGATCCTTCAATTTCTTCAACTCAGCTAGAGCGATCCGATAAGGAGGAATATAGATGGGCATGGTACCTGACTCCAAGTCAATGGACAAATCAATATCCTTATTCGGACGAACACCTGGAAGATTAGTAGGGAACACATCTAAAAACTCTCTAGCCACAGGCACAAAATCCATGGACGGTGGCTCAACACTAATATCCCAAATGAAAGCCAAATAGGACAAATACCCTCAATCAACCAATCTCTAAACTCGAATTAAGGAGATAACTTTGCTAGGGTAAGAACCACTAGCACCTATCTACCCAACTCTCGGGACACCTAGAATCGCTAGGTTTACAGTCTTAGAAAAACAATCAAGAATCACATGATGCGGAGAGAGCCAATCCACACCCAAAATAACATCAAAGTCTACCATCCCTAAAATGATCAAGTCTACCCAAGTCTCATACCCAATCAAAGAAACAAGACAGGATCAATACACTCGATCCACCACTAAGGATTCACCGACAGGTGTAGAAACATGAATAGGCCCATGCATGCAATCAGACATCATATCAAACCCTACAGCAAAATAGGTAGACACATATGAGAAAGTAGACCCTGGAACAAATAATACAGACGTAGGTCAATGGCAAACTGGGACAATACCTGTGATCACAACATTAGAAGTCTCAGCTTTAGGTCTCCCTAGAAAAGCATAATACTATCCATCCCGGCCACCCGCAGTCTAAGTAGAACCTCTAGCAACCCTACCTGCAGTCCTGCCACTTCTGTCGAACTGACCTCTGCCTCGACCCCTGGTCAGAGGCGCTGAATCTCTAGCTAGAGCAGCTGAATAAGTACGCTGTGTCCTGAGTGATTCTATAGAGGGCATTGCCAAATCATATTGCCTAGATCCCCACAACCATAGCAAGACCTCAGCACGAATAACTACTGCTGTGAACTAGATGAGCTACCATGGCCAGAACCATACGATCCATGGGCTGACTTCCCATTCTCAGCTATTGGCATAGATGGTTCAATCGACCCACGATGCTGAAAAAAGCCACTACCTCAATGTGAACCCTTGCCTCCAGATGAGGCACCAGAAAATTGACCTGAAGAACGGGCCTTCTTAGGCTCTCCAAACTTCTCTAAATGAATCAACTCCGCCTCCTTGGCGGTGCTTACAATGGACAGGAATGAATTCTCCTCTCTGCTACTAGGAACATATACGGCTTTGTAGGAAAAGACAACCCTCTGAAAAACCTGCGAACTCTCTCTGCCTCATCAGGAGAAATAGTCATAGCATGTCTAAAAAGCTCACAAAAATGGGCCTCATACTCAGTCATAGAAAAACTGCCTTGCCTCAAGTCCTCAAATCTCAGTCGACTCTCCTCCCTCACGATCTAAGGAATGAAGCCGTCCTAGAAAGCAATATAGAACACATCCTACTATATTGGAGGAGACCCAACTGGTCTGTACCTCTTAAAAGTCCTCCACCACTCTTTGGCGCGACCACGCAGCTGAAGAGCAACAAAACAAACACCTCGAGCATCCATCATACCCACTGCCTCAAGCATCTCATGGCACAAAGTCAAGAACTCATGAGCATCCTCGCTCTTTCCACCCTAAAATTGGGATGGTTTCATCTTCTGAAACCTTTCATAACACTGCAGTTTAGCTATCGTCAAAATAACATCAAGAGCAATCTGAACACCCACAGCTGATGCCGGAACCACTGGTGGCTAACCCACTTGATGTTGAATACCTGGAGTCTGCTACTGACCCAGAGTCTGCGCTCTTAATCTAGTCTGAAACATGTGGTGTATTGGTCGAACCACCCTGAGAGAAGTTCTCTATCACACCAAACATCATGAACAAGGTCTCCTGAAAGAAGGAAGCTCTAAACCCGTAAGGAACCTGGTCCTCAGCAACCTCAACCTGTGGCTCAAGAGAAGCCTCTCTACCTCAGCCTATAGCTAGTGCTGCTCCACGGGCACGACCTCTCGCCGGTGCTACTCGATGAGCACGACCTCTAGCTCTGGCCCTACCTCTACCCCTTGTTGGGGTCTCAACATCTACCACTGGAAACAGAAGCTCTAGTTCTCGGCATTTGCCAAAAAAACACGCGGCAACTTAGTACTAACGAAGGCAACTACGCACGATATGGAAGAATGAACAAAAGGAAGTTTCCTAACAGTCTTCATAGCCTCTCGAAGATAAGTATAGACGTCTCCATTTCGATCCTTGAGACTCTATTTAGACTTTGCTTGTACAAACGTGAGACCTATGAAACTAGGCTTTGATACAAATTTGTCACGACTAAAAAATGGACGTGATGGAACTTGTACTTTCCCACGAAGAAAAGTTAGCCTCAACCCAACAAAAATGAAAGAAAAGTAAAATTAAGAAAAGCAAGAACAAGACAAAGGATAAAATCTTATTTATTCTAAACAACACCCCAAAATCCGGTTGTCAAATGTACAAGCCACTAAAGTAAATTCAAAATTTGAAAGATAATTACATGTCTCAAACATCTTTGTTTCTCAAATAGAACAAAGCATAGCAAAAATGAAAAGAGGGCCCGTCGAGATGACTAGCAGCTACCTCTAAAAACCTTCAATGAGCCTCAAAAATCAGAAGAAGAAGAAGATCACATGAGTTTGGGCTCGGAACCTACACAAGTGTAGAAGCAAGGAGTGAGTACCACCAACACGGTACCCAGCAATATACCTAATAAACTAGGCAACCTAGCTAAATCTAATACTCCTTTCCATCCCAACCAAACCTCTACAAACTACAACCTGCACAGAAATCTGCCAACCTAACAATTCTACAATAAACAAGTCTCAAGGCTCAAAGATCATAGACAAAAAGTCATAATTCAAAAGCCGATATGTATCAAAACATTACTCTCAAGTACAAGGCATTTCAATTCACAAATAGCTACATGTTCAACTAATATATTAAATAAACTAATCAAACAAGTCAAATGGCTCAATCATACGCATCAAATGAGTCAGATTTATGCATCAAGTAGATTGATCACAAAGTCAACATTGGCCGGAACCAGTTCCCTTCGGCACAATGTCACTAGCCGGAACCATTTCCTTCGGCTTTTCCATTATTTCACTTGGCGGAACCATTTTCCTTCGACATTTAGATCATTAGCCGGAACCATTTCCCTTCAGTTTTTGTCACAAAAATAGCATTTGCCGGAGCCATTTCCCTTTGGCATTTCTATCACTAGCCGAAACCATTCCCCTTCGACTTTTATCACAAAATATACTTGCCGAAACCATTTCCCTTTGACTTTTATCACAAAATATTACTTGTCGGAACCATTTCCTTTCGACATTTATATCACTAGCCAGAACCATTTCCCTTTGACTTTTATTAAGTGTCTAATCACGGTGTTCATCAAACGATGCATGCAAGTAATATAACACTATACGGAGAAACAACAATTCAAATAACATAAGTCCACTTTCATGCATCCAAGAAATTCACCAACCAATAAAATAGGGCCACAACAAGGCAATTCACAATTTAACATGATCATGAAGAAGACTTTTCATTTTTCTCCTTTTTTGTTTGTTTACATTAATCAAGTGTAACTAAAAACCCTTCACCTCATTCCTGATTACTCCGCAACACCTAGCCAATAAAGAGAAGTAAACAATTCAACCAAATTACAAAGTTTAAGAGATCACTTGCCTTAAATCAATCAATTAATCACTCAAAGAGTTGAGTCTTCCCATTTCGAGTCACTTCCAAAGCCACACAATCTATAATAATCAAGTATTCACAATCATCTATCAGAAATTACAATATTCATGTCACGACCCGGGCTTACATCCTGGACGTGGCCGGCACTCGAGAACTATTGCTGGTCCAGAAGCGAACCCTCATCCTGGCTGACTACAAGCAGAAGACAAACTCAAGCATACACATGCATCAAACTGAAAGAAATGCTAAATCAACAGTTTCTTTAAATCTCAAAACTCTTTAAATATACTAAGTATGAACATAGGTTTTAAATAAAACATCTGAAACTGAAAGACTTTCCAAAAGTGTCTATCTTTGAAGCCTTTACTGTATAAAAATGAGTGTCCTAAAAAAAACCTGACTAATAACTCACAAAATTGGAGTCCTCCGAAAGCAAGGAGGCCTCACTCAAAAGTTGATTAGCGGTTGAAATGATATCAATGGACTCTTGTTGAGGATCTTAAATACTTGTATCTTCATCATTAAAAGAATCAGATCGAATGACGTGAGTACATTGAATGTATGAGTATGTAATCTGGCTAATTGGATAAATAGCTAAGTTGATAGGGCTGAAAGAATAGTTACCTCAACTCAACTCAATACAACGCAATAACAAGAGATGAAAACATTTAAAGCATCATAAATAAAAGATGTTAACTCAAGGATGTATATAAACATACAATAAAATACTTTACTCTTGTTTGGAAAATTCTCTAACCGACAACCATCACTATGAGCTACGTGATGATACAACGTCTCGCCCATGCTGCCAGAATAGTCATATACCATCCCGAAGTATATAAACTCTCAACTAAGTGAATCCACTATGCAATAAGGATGCATCTTAAAAGTATGATCTTCTACCCATGTTAGCAAGACATGGTTTATGAGGATTTTGAGTTGTCTGAACTCATCCCCATATCGGTGCTCTATACTACTCCCATATATATATATATATATATATATATATATATACTTATGATCAAATGTATAAAACATACTCTTTCTCTTGTTTGAGATAATTGCTAAAACTATCCTCATAAAAGAGGTAAATGCTCTAAAATATCTCTGAACTTATTGCTCATTTAGAATATAAGGTTTCTGTTTTCTCAATTTAAAAATACTTTCTCTAGGTTGAGATAATTACTCAAAAGGGCCTTTTTAAGAGGTAAGTGCTCTGTACTCAATCTTTCTAAGAACTCTTTTACTTTCCTCAAAATAATACTCTCTTTCTTCATATAAAAATGAAACATTTGGGAAATACTTAGTTCCCCTATACTCTTGCCCAAATGTTTGTTAAAACTCTTTCTCAAACTTCTTTTTACTTTCTCAAAAACTCAGTTTAAAACAAAAATATTTTCTTTAAAGTATTCTCAAACTTTATAAATCAAAATAGAGTTCATGCTGAAATATAGACACGAACAACTCAACTCAAAGATCTCAATAATAATATAGAATAACACTATACTCAGAACTCAAGAACTCGAAACTCAATATACTACTCATCTCAAGAATACTCAATTAATAGGGTTCATGCTAAGATATTGACATGAAAGAATCACTTAAGAATCTTAATGCATAACATATAGCAGTTCAACAATTAGGTATAGAATTTAAAAAAGAATCAGGAACTCAAGAATTTAGAACTCAACATCAACTCATCTCAAGAGTACTCAAATCTAAGGATAGAACCCTAGATTACTCTTTTACTAACTTGAAAGTAGATGTAGGGCATAAGGACGAACTAGTCTAACACTATGATAGCCTTACGTACTTCGGAAGAATAAAGTTCTTGGCGAAATCGATGAAATTCGAAGAACATTAGAAAAACCCTAGCTTTTCTCCTCTTGAATCCTTTCTCTAAGTCTTAGAAGTGTTAAAGAACGTAAAATAATGTTTTAACAATGTTTAGACCCTTAATTATGTGAAAAAGGATCGTGGTTTAGGCTTAGAAGGGGTGGGAAAAGACTAAACTTCCCCTCTTTAAAAGCTGACGAAAACTGTCCACAGGACTATCTACGGTTCGTGGTTTAAGTTATGGACTGTTGATCCCATCCGTGGATTTTATATTGAATTTTAAGGCCCAAAAGTCCATTTACGGGTCCAAACAACAGCCCGTAGTAGTTCTTATGGCCCGTAGGATGGATCCTTAGGAATTGGATTCCAAAATTTAGACTTTCTGAAGTTTTTGATGGTTTGAAAAAATGGGTCGTCGTTCAACCTACGGCCCGTAGGTTGGATCCGTCATTCACAGACTCAGAAAGCTCTGATATGGCAATCTTTGGTAAAATGACCATAAATTTCTAGTCCGAACTCGAAATAAGACAAACTTTGTGGCATTGGAAAGAGGACTCGAACAACTTTAATTTGATAGGTCATCGGCCAGCTAATTCATTATATGTTGGGAGATATGATCGTTTGAATTTAACCTAATTAAAATCATTTCTCAAAACATAATCGGTAAGGGGCTTTCAACTCAACTTTATGCTTTGGTTTTTCTTGTGACCTTAGTTCAATCCAAAATCATTCTCACACAAAATAATTGACCTTATCATCTAAGAATAATAAAGAATCACTCGGTACGATCTTATAAGCTAATGAAGAATGATTCGGGTCTTAACTTAAAATTTTTTGGAGTGTAACAATATCTCCCCCTTGGGATCATTCGTCCTCGAATGATGGTTAAACTGAGCATGGAAAGGAAAGGAGTTACTCTTGCTATCTTTTGACTTCTGAACTTGTCTACTAACATAGGTATGAGTGATTAATACTGAGTTTTGAAAATGGACTCGAGCACGCTTGGCACAAAGCAAGAATAGCAATACTATGCTTTGAGTGATATGACTGGTAGCTTTTAAGCTTAGCAACACTTCTCAACTATGCTCTCCTTTATGATTACTACACTTCATTAGCTGCAATGCATAGCTCCCACTAGAGTATATGACTACTCTTACAAACGTCTAAGTCAAATTGCTTGCTCTTACTGTGTTCTAGCCTAATCTCTAATTCATGAGGTACTAAACATGAGATATTATACTTATCTAAACCACAAGATTCAGGTTCTATACCTCTACAGGGAATCTCATCCCAAGAGTACTTCTTCTTATAACCACATTTAACAAACCTTGAGGCCATATCAAGAAACACCTAATGCATTATGCATTTGTCCACGTGTTAAGAACACCACATTCAAGTCTAGTACTATAATCACTCCATGGACTTCTACTAACCAATCCTTCTAAGAATTTCTTATTCTCTCATCATCTCTACCAACTGAAATTTCACGCATTACTACCAAGAACCGACTAATTGCTCTTATTTAACTTTTACTCATAGTAAACCTCATCTCTTTTTTCCTTCACATTTATAACCTTAGATGGAATAAGCTCACCACCACTATCACAAGAAGAAACTTCAACCTTCTCCTTCTATCACTACTCAACTACTATCATCAGCATTGCTATCAAAACTGAAAAGGATCACTGAAAGAGCTTAGGGTGAAAGATCATAAGTACAATTCATTCAAAATATCCGATATAAGAATATGCATGGCATAACATTATGTTGCTAGCCATTGAGAGTAAATCATGAATTCACGAGACTGAGCATACTATGAGATATGAGTGCTTATATGAATAGGTTCATATCATGAGGCTAATATTCATAACTTTATGGAGTAAAATTGAGATCAATGGGATAAAGGCTTTGCCCCTCATTCTGGGAAGTCAGCATAGAAGTAAATCTGTCTGAAGTCTATAACCATAGGTTATGGACACAATCCTAATATTAGAAACATCAACAAGATGTTGTAATGACTGCGCTTTGAAGAATATGCTAGAGTAGGAATGGATTGATATATCACCATAACTCTCTCTAAACACATCATTGTCTGATTCTTAAAACATGACTTGGTTTCTCATCGTATCATCTCCCCTTTAGGTCTAAAGCTGATACTCTAAGGGTATGGATCTATTGCATCTTATTTAAACTAATCTATATTCATTTTACTCTAATACTCAGAAAATGCTAATCTCATGGCTACTGAACTCTCCATGCGCAAGTACTAAGATTCCTTCTAGGACTTCTTTCTAAGTTGCTTCTCTTAACTTCTTCTTGTTTCTATTGAAGTCTTCGTATAATTGTTACCCGCATTGGCTTATAAAGTCGCTTTATCTAACTCTTAATAGTATGACTTCTCTTTCTTGGCCCACTAACATCGTCCTTCTAAGTTTATATCTATCCAACTAGAGGAAACTTGAACTATATTTAAGAGGCTCATCATTAAATATATATGATCTCTCCGACCAAACTCTTAAGGTTAATAAATAATGCTTGCATTAGTCTATTCCATATTTACAGCACAAATATACTATCTAGGCACACATGAAAAATCTTAATCTTAATTGGAACCTCGTCTGACTACATACGATTTTTGGTACACCTCTTAATTCTCTTGATAATCTAATTACTTAGCAACACTTCATTTCTCTCATCTAAGTATCATAATACCACACTTGTATCACTCACATTCATTGCAAACTAACACCTTACTTCCTCATCTACTATATGTCAAATCTACCAGATCAAATCTCAAAACTAATATCATCATCCTCATGTTGCCATTCTTTTTTTATCACGACACTCATCTCAAATTCAAGCTTAGTGTCTATAGTACTAAACATGGATATCAATATAATTGCTCACATACTATACTAACTTTCGACTATTGGCTAAAATCAAGAAACACTCACCTACTAAGACCATATGACAGGTAGGTCGATCCTTATCTCCAGTCTACCTACTTACAGATTACCGTCACATTCATTTTCACAACCTACGTACCGCTTACAAACTCACTATAGATCATTGCCTAATTAGTTCTATAACCCTCTGAATACCGTGGGGCTGTCCTTTCAAAAATCATAAGCCTAGCTTAGGTCTATCACCTCATGAATACTCTACTTTTCTATTAAACACATATACTTGGTCTTCACTAACACAATGGCGCATCAATATAAAATCCCTTCTGATTAAAGTGCGTTCTAACTCATCCTAACTAGTAACTCTTACTCTACCTTCTATCATGAAATCACCACAAGATTACTACTCTTTAGCCTTCGTATAATGGAAAAACTCATCATTAATGACTTACTAGGTACATGACTGCAGCTACACACTTTACTCAATATGTATCCCCACCTCTTAAGTTACTACACTTTCAAATCCATACTTCTAACTCTGGGCACTCCTACTACTACTGGCTCATAGTATCGCAAGTCACACTATCTTTCTGGTGAAAACACTATTCAAGCTGTAAAACATGCTTTCCTCTTAAAGGGTATCACCTGAAACAACGTTTGGAGGAGAGAGTTTGGAGTACATCTCACTTTTAGCTCGAATGCATGATTTATATGAATAAAAGTGCATTCTTTCATATCTAAACACTTAAGCTCACTCATGTGCTTCTCTCAAGCCCCTCTGTGGTGTCATGACTTTCTGAAGCCTTTTGCTGAGAGCAACTCATCTATAAGGATCTGGGCTTTGCTTTTCAACCACCTTGAGTATGAGGGGTAGTCAAATGGATCTAAGAAACGCACGAGTTTGAATAACTTCTTTATGATGCAATTTTAGTGCACGATTTAGAGTATGAAAAAAGGAAAAAATCTCGTAAATGTCAATAGTTTCTCATATATAGAAGTAAGGCCCTGATAACCATAAATAAGATCCTACTGACAAAGCTTCATAGACACCCTAGGACACTTGAACTCTGTGCTCTGATACCAAGTTTGTTATGACCCGAGCCTACACCCTGGATGTGGTCGGCACTCGAGAACCATTGCTTGTCCCCAAGCAAACCCTTATCTGGTTGACAATAAGCACAAGACTAACTCAAGCATACACAAGCATCAAACTGAAAGAAATGCTAAATGGACTGTTTCTTTAAATCTCAAAACTCTCTAAATACACTAAGTATGAATATAGGTTTAAGTAAAACATCTGAAACTGAAAGACTCTCCAAAACTATCTATCTATGAAGCCTTTACTATATAAAGATGAGTGTCGGCACAAGATCCTCGACTCCTCAAACAAAAATGACTAATAACTCAAAAAATTGGAGTCCACCGAAAGCAAGGAGGCCTCACTCAAAAGTTGACGAGTGGATTAAGTGATCTTAACAAACTCTTGTTGAGGAACTTAAGTATCTGTATCTGCATGATTAAAAGATGTAAGTCGAATGACGTCAGTATATTGATTGTACAAGAATGGATAAATAACTGAACTAATAGGGCCGAAAAATACTTACCTCAACTCAACTCAATACAAAGCAATAACAAGAGATGAAATCATTTAAAGCTTCATAAATAAAAGATGTTAACTCAAGGATGTATATAAAAATACAGTAAATACTTATTTGGGAGGTTCTTTAATCGACAACTATCACTATGAGCTACGTGATGATACATCGTCTCGTCCACACTGCAAGAACTATCCTACACTATGCCGGGGTATAGAACCTCTCAAATAAGTGGATCGACTAAGCAATAAGGATTCATCTAAAAAGTATGATCTTATACCCATGTTGGCAAAACATGGTTTATGAGAATTTTGATTTGTCTGAACTTATCTCCATATCGGTGCTCAATACTACTCCCAATAATATATATACTCATGCTCAAATGTATAAAACATACTCTTTCTCTGGTTTGAGATAATTGATCAAACTGCCATCTTAAAAGAGGTAAATGCTCTCAAATATCTCTAAACTCATTTCTCATTTAGAAAACAAGGTTTCTAGGCTCAATGTAAAAATACTTTCCCTAGGTTGAGATAATTACTCAAAAGGGCCTCTTTAAGAGGTAACTGCTCTATACTCAATCTTTCTGAAAACTCTTTTTCTTTCCTCAATATAATACTCTATTTCTTCAAGTAAAAATGAAACATTTGGGAAATACTTAGTTCCCTTATACTCTTGCTCAAATCTTGGTTAAAACTCTTTCTCAAACTTCTCTTTACTTTCTCAAAAACTCAGTTTAAAACAAAAATGTTGCCTTTAATAAATACTCATAATTTATAGCTCAAAATAGGGTTCATGCTGAAATATAGATACCAACAACTCAACTCAAGGATCTCAATAACAATATAGAAAAACTCAATACTCAGAACTCAAGAACTCAAAACTCAAAGATATTACTCATCTCAAGAATACTCAATTAATAGGGTTCATGCTTAGATATATACATGAACGAATCACTCAAGAATCTCAATGCATAACATACAACAATTCAATAAATAGGAATATAATTTAAAAAAGAATCAGGAACTCAAGAACTAAGAACTCAACATCAACTCATCTCAAGAATACTCAAATCTAATAATAGAACCCTAGATTACTCATTTACTAATTTAAAAGTAGATGTAGGGCGTGAGGACGAACTAGTCCAACACTATGATAGCCTTACATACCTGGGAAGAACAAAGTTCTTGGTGAAATTGACTAAATTCGAAGATTTTCTCCTCTTGAATCCTTGCTCTAAGTCTTTGAAGTGTTAAAGAACGTAAAATAATGTTTTATCATTGTTTATACCCTTAATTAGGTGAAAAAGGGCCGTGTTGTAGACTTAGAAAGGGTGGGAAAAGACTAAACTACACCTCTTTAAAAGCTGAAGAAAATTGTCCACGGGAGTACCTACGGTTCGTGGTTTGAGTTACGGACCGTAGATCCCATTCGTGGATTTTATATTGAATTTTTAAGGCTCAAAAATCCATTTATGGGTATGGCCCGTAGTAGTCCTTAAGACCCGTAGGATGGATCCGTAGGAATTGGATCCAAAAATTCAGACTTTCTGATGTTTTTGACATCTTGACAGAATGGGTCTTCGTATATCCTACGGCCTGTAGGTTGGATCTGTCGTTCAAAGACTCATAAAACTCTGATATGGCAGTCTCTGGTAAAATGGCCGTACCGATTTAGTCCAAACTCAAAATAAAACAAACTTAGTGGCATTGGAAAGAAGACTGAAAGACCTTTAATTTGATAGGTCATGGACCACCTAATTCATTATATACTGGGAGATATGATCGTTTGAATTTAAGCTACGTAAAATCTTTTCTTAAAACTTAATCGATAAGGGGGATTTCAACTCAACTTTGTACTAGGGGTTTTCTTGTGATCTTAATTCAATCCAAAATCATTTCCACCGTAAATAATTGACTTATCATCTAAAAATATTTAAGGATCACTCGGTACGATCTTATAGGCAAATGAAGAATGATTCGGGTCTTAACTTAGAAATTTTGGGGTGTAACAACCCACATCAATTCTCTTGAAAAGTGGGTCAACCACCTCAAAACCCACTATCAAAAATAAGGTTTGAATCCGGAATTAATACTTGAAAACATTACTTAAGGCTTTAGGAACTCATTTGAGAAAACCATTTCGAAAAAGGGATTAGAACCACTTCAAAATCATCATTATATATCAAAACTCAAGTTCTTGCAAAACCTTGCAATTTTCCAAATCAAATTCCAAAATTGGATGTTAGATTCCATAAATAATCAAAGAGAAAAGGAGTTTTAGGGTAATAAAAGCTTACCCGAATGATTAAGCACAAGAAAATCCTTCACAGATATCCACCAAGGGTCTCCCAAGCTCAAAAATAGAAAATGGGTCTAAAACCCCAAAATTTGCAGGTCAAAACCCCTCTCTGGTGTCACTTTTGTGAACCAGGTTCCGCTTAAGCGACCATCGCTAAAGCGAACTAGGTTTCGCTTAAGCGACCATCACTAAAGAGAACCCCGCCCAAAAGGCCAGTCTCGCTTTTGTGAACTAGGTTTCGTTTAATCAACCATCGCTAAAGCGAACCATGGTTTGCCTAGGAGAAGACTGCAGCATCAGGTACATCAACTAATACTCAAAATATCAAATCAATCCTGGGGATTAGTTCGGAACCCCGTACACACAAACCAGATATGAAAATTAATTATACTCGACATTCCGGACCCGATGGAACTGTCAAAGCAAGAATTTGAAGTCTCCTTGACCCGACATCCATGAAAACCACAAGAAACTAACTCAATGCCTATAAAGGCAAAAACAAGCTTGAGACCTCTAAAAAATCAACCAAGACAACTCTTAGGCCTAAAATCATCCCCCGAATCCAACGAAACTCTCGAAATTCCAATACGAGCATCCGAACTCCGAATACTAACCAAAGTCAACCCAAAGGCTAAAATTCCATAATTTCACAACTTAGGACCTCAAATCCTCAAAAAGAGACAGAATCATAAATTGACCACTCGTTCGGATGAGATTCCACAGTCCGAAACTGATGGAATGGAAGGAATTCCATTCCGACACTCAAAACTCCAAGAGACTCAGAAAACCACTTTTAAGCAACTTAAGTCTTCCAAACACAAAATTACCCAAATCTTAACCTTTTACTCAAAGTTTGGAACCAACTTCCAAAACTCAATCAAGAAACAACTCAGGGTCAATATCGGAAGGGGCAAAATGATAATTTTCATGAAAACATAAAAAATAAACAATCGAGTCATTACAAAATTCGAGCAAAATCTTCAAGTTGAAATGCTCCTCAATGCATGAACCTAAAATGCATGTCATAAAGTTCATCAAATTATAGCAGAATCTTTAAGTTTCAATGCTCATGAATTCGAGAAAAATCATCAAATCAAAATGCTCCTCGATGCAAGAGTCTAAAATGTATGTAATGAAGCTCATCAAATTTGAGCTAAGTCTCATGTTTCGAAGCTCCTCAAATTCGAGTAAAGTCTTCAAGTCACAAAAGCTCCGTGAAAATGAGTTAAATCTTCAAGTTATTACTCTTGGCCCTCATGATTATAAATCTATACAGTCCAAAAAATATTCAATAGGATGAAAACCTTGAAATAAGTGACCTAAAATTTTTTTTAAAAAAGTCACATGTTTTGCATTGAAGTGTAAAGATAATATATTTTATTGCTTCAAAATTGCAAGAGTTTTATACATCAACAATCATAAGGAAGGGATGAAAAAAACTAACATATCATCCTATACAAAAGGTCTAAGTAGAAAAAAAAATCAAACGTCAAAAAGTGGTTTGTCTACTCACCTTTGATTTCTCTATCAAGCTCGCATCACCTCTTCATCAAACATCATCACTTTAAATGTTTTTATGGATCGATGTAGCCATAAGAGAGCCTTTGTCTTTGGCATGGGGGCATATTTTGAAGTGTGATTTGTGGAGTTAATCATGTGACAAGTAGTTGCTCTCCAAACTAGGACACACTACACAAAAATCTCTTTCTCGCAAAAGTAAAAACTATAGAGGAAGAGGTACTAAGTGTGGTTCGTTTCTAAAGCCGAAACTACAAATTAAGAAGCATTAAGTGTGGTTTGTCATCGAAGTAACAACTGCAAAAAAAGAAGCATCACGTGAGGTTCGTCATCAAAGTTGCAACTCTAAAAGAAGATGCAGCAATGTGGTTCATCGTTAAACCTGCAACTGCAAAAGAAGATGCATCACGTGTGATTTGTCATCAAAGCCACAATTATAGAAGAAGATGTACTAAGTCTGATTCATCGTTAAAACCGCAATTGTAAAAGAAGATGCACCAAGTGTGGTTCATCATCAAAGTCACAACTATAAAAGAAGATGCATCATGTGTGGTTCGTGATCAAAGACGCAACTATGAAGATGCACTAAACGTGGTTCGTCGTCAAAGTCGCAAGTGTAAAAGAAGATGCATCATGTGTGGTTCGTCATCAAAGTTGCGATTGTAGAAGAAGATGTACTAAGTCTCGTTCGTCGCTACAACCGCAATTCCTAAAGAACACGCACCAAGTGTGGTTTGTCATTAGAGTCACAACTACAAAAGAGGATGCATCATGTGTGGTTCGTTATCAAAGACGCAACTGTGAAGATGCACTAAATATGGTTCATCGTCAAAGACGCAAGTGCAGAAGAAGATGCATCATGTGTGGTTCGTCATCAAAATTGTGATTGTAGAAAAAGATACACTAAGTGTGGTTCATTATTAACGCTGCAACTGCAAAACAAAATGCACCAAGTGTAATTTTTCATGAAAGCCGAATTAGGAAAAGAAGATGCATGAAGTGTGGTTCGTCTCCACCAAAGCCACAATCGCTAAAATATTGCACCAACTATTATTCATCGTCAAAGTTGCAACTACAAATGAAGATGCACCAAGTGGTTTCTTGCCAATTATGGATTACACCTCACATTTTTTTCTTTTGATATTGAGACTATTTGCAGTCCATCGTAAACCTTTAAAAAAAAGAGGAGGTGGTGTGTCCTATGATGCCAATAGCACGAAGCTTCAAATCAGCATGGTGAAAATTGTGGCATATGCTCTCCCACTCATCATGATGAATATGGTCCTATTGGCTTAAAAGTTTGGTGTTTTCTCTCAATATAGATGATGAGATTCTCAATACAGTAATCAATATGCGGCTCTTCGGTGAAGATGCAGAGAAGTGAACTCATGAATGTTATTCAAAGTAAATTGGATTGCTAACTTTGAATAAATCATTTATTGTCAATCCATAAGAACTTTGTCTTTGATTTTTGGATATGTTGTAGACTTAAGAGTCTATTTTCTATAGAATCAAGTCACTCTCCATTCGCATTGTCCTACAGAAGATACAAACGTTTTGGTGAGACTCCACAAATCTACAAAAGAATATTGACAGAATTGAAGACCAACTTTATAAATTAATTCTCATCAATCCATGAGGAGTTTTACCTTGATTTTTATATATGTTATAGACTTTGAAGTATAGTTTCTATAGAATCAAGTCGCTCGTTATTCGAAATCTCCTGCACCAAGATAGAGACGTTTTGGTGAGACTGCATTGAGATAGATTTGATAGCAAACTTCAAAAATTAATTCTCATCAATAGAGAAGGGTTTTGATTTTGAATTTTGGATAGCTCTGTGAGTCTAGTTTCCAGAAAATCAAATGAATCATGATTTCGACGTTTCTACAATAAGTTAAGAATTTTCTACCGCAGATGTGTTCTGAAAAAAAGTAACGAAAATTGAATTTGATGATGCCATAAATTGACAACCAACCACCACAAGAGCATGAGTATTTATAAAAATCAAAAGTACATAAATTGTGTTCTTACAAATTATGAAAAAATCACATTTGAAACAAAATTATGATAAATTTTCCTAGTAACCAAATTATGGTAAGTTTCTATAGGAATCAAGTAATGGAAAATTCCATTGTATTCAAGTTATGGAAAATTTACATTGGAATCAAATATGGAAAGTTTTGAAAAAATATCATATAAAATATATATATTTCACGAATACTTCAAGCCTGTCTTTAAAGGTTGACAAGTCGAGCACCATAACAAGTCTCGAAGCAGGGGACATTTATAGACAGTGAAATTTTATAGATAAATCCATATTAAATTTTTGATTAATCCATAAATTCAAGATATATTGACCAAGTCAAATTACTGGTCAATAAAGTCGGATTAATATTTAAGTCAAAATATTTGACTTAAATAAAGTCTAAATTACATTTGGATCAGTCCATTAAGTTGACAAGTTGAGCCCAACTCATGCTCTTCAAGCCCAAGGTCCTCTAGAATTACTTGAAGATCGAAATACCTTTAAAATCCTAGCTCACAACTATATAAAG
Source organism: Solanum appendiculatum (assembly GCA_018342035.1). Lineage (NCBI taxonomy): Eukaryota > Viridiplantae > Streptophyta > Magnoliopsida > Solanales > Solanaceae > Solanum > Solanum appendiculatum. Next base: position 80,227 of record JAGDQO010002376.1, on the reverse strand, counting down.
GGGTCTTCATAAGACAAAAGGGAAGAAGGAGAAAAAGAAGAACACACACAAAAATACATAGAGAATCATTGCTCTTCAGTGGTGATCTGCAAGTCTTCCGCATATAATGAAGTCTTCGCTCCAAGTGTTGAGTCACAAGTATTTCATCAAATCAAGAACAATCGTGAAGAGAAGAATCATGGAATTACATATCTTTTATTAAAGATTTCATAAAGTTTGTAACCTTCGCATAAATTCAAATTCAAATAGTATTGTTTGCTTGCTATTTTCCTTTCCTGTTTGATGTATTTCATAAATGAAACTTTAGACGCATACACTATTATATAGCTTGATACTGAATTACTTACTGATATATCTTTGAAATTTGACATCCTTGTGAATATCTTTATAAATTCATCACGGACATAATCACTCTTTCTTGTTTGCTCTCTTGAATATTTTTTTTCCAGTTTGTAGAAAGAATAAAAATATTTTAACCTTTATGTAATTATATAATTATTTAAGTTATTTTATTTTATAAATTCGCCTTAAACATAGGAATAAACATGATCAAGATTTGATGTACTATATTTTTTTAATATTAAATAATTACTCTATTTTTTTCTATTCTTCGGAAATGAACCTAAATATTATTCATTTTTTTGAATATAGATAAAATTCATTAAAATCAAACCCGATCAAATAGGTTAATCATTTATCAAATTAAGCAAACATTTTTCCTATTATAATTTTGTATAAATCAACCTACACATATTTCAATGTTATTTATGTTTCTTTAAGAATACTATACTTATTGATATGGATACACGTCCAACACACGTGTCACGACCCAATTTCTCAAGTCATGATGGCGCCTACCAACCCACCAGTAGGACAGTCAAAACCCTATCCCAGAATTAAACAGTAATGGGACTAAGGGTGGAAACTAATCCATAACCAAGCGGAAGCATACAATATGAGCAATCACGAAAGCTGGAATGAACCAGACTAAATATATACAACACCTCACAAAACCTGGAAGTCACAAGTACAGAACTACTAAAAAGAGAATAAGTCCCGAAAGTGGACCACTGAAACAACTTTCTCGGTCGCGTAGCTGGGACTAGTAGCCTATGCTCCACGAACTCGCACTGGAAATAATAGGCTGCAATCATGTAACGTCAGCTGCAGACCAGAGCGGGTAGCCTACCCCCGTCAGCCTAGCGCTGGAAATCCTGAGTGATAACCGAGTAACATTAGCCGCGTACTGGAGCTAGCCGTCACGAACCAGATAAGCCACAACAATAATGCACTAAGAGAAAAAACATCACGGGCCACCCCCCCTCACATATATACCAACCGAAAGCTCCCAGCCTAACACAATATAGCTGACAATCGGTGCAACAACGACATCTTTCGATAGCATCCCAAAAATTTCAGCGATAAGGGGCAAAGAATTGAAAGGTCCGAAAGCCATGAAAACACTTATACTAAGGCTCATAATCTGACCCAAGTCTTCTATATCAGTCTACAAGGATCTAGTCCATCCGAAACGACGTCGGATACATACTCAAGTCAACCAGGTACATGAGACTATGTCAATAAATCACAACCTATTCTAAGGCAAAATCACAATAATCAGTCAATCATCAAACATACCCACTCATGCAACATCAGATAGCCACCAACAGATACCCCACAACATGCATATCAGCAAATCAAATCAACAACCCAACATATAGCATGATACTAGCTCATAACAACCCAACAATCAACTCTAAACTGAGGAAATCAGGGAACAAGGGAAACAATACTAACTAACCACCCCAGATTCACAAATATCAACCAGCATTTACACAATCAAGCTCAGTCTAGAAAGAAGGGAAGCCGTAACCTACCAAAAAGACGATTACGCGCGCTCCAAGTCACTCAATTGGAGATATTTCCCTTCCGAACGGCCTCAGACTGCTGCCGCGCTACAAAATATAGAATCATAGCGTCAATACGGTCGTTTAGACACCAAAATTAACAAATTCGGAGACAGACCAATTTTTGGGTCAAAATCGGGCAAAGTGGGCCCCGCTCCGGATTTCCTGAAATTGACTCCGTCAAAATGTCCCAAATATTTCCCCCAACACTAATCCTAAACTATTTTATCAAATAGGAGTCGGATCCGCTCCCAATCAACAAACAATAACAAATGTAAAGCTAACAAAAATAGGCCAAATCAAAATTCTCATATGAAGTCGTTTACCTGAAGTTATGACAGAAGTAAACTTTTCAAGGTTCAAAAGCTCCAAAACAGAAAAATGGGCATAAAACCCAAACGAACGACCAGGCGACTGAACAGTCAGTGCCAGCAAGTCATAAATGACTTGGGGTCGCTATAGGAACGCTCTAAACAACAGAAAGAAGGTATTAACACATAAATGACCTGGAGGGTCATTACAACACGTGTCTAGGAACTGGTAAAGAAATATATATGGGTGATGCAAGAAAGATTCAATTAAATAAGGAATCTAAGTTTCATATACATTTGTTGTCAATAACTTTTTGTACGATCATTTATCAAGTCATCTAACTGATATCTATATACAAGTTTCTTCAAAAATTTGCGATTCGAAATCTTAAAAAATAAAATACATTATCTGTACAACATTTGAAAATGACGACAAAAAAATTGTTAATAAGAAAAACTTAGCAAAAATCAAGATTCTACTTATAAGAAATGGAACCCTATTCTTTTTCTTCAAACTCAGTTCCTCAAAGTAAAAAAAAATGAGTTGTTTAAACAAATTGTGTATGGTTGTTTATATTAAACAACTCGTCAACTCTCCAAATCCTACCCTTCTTTTTTTCACGGTATAAATACTTGATGAGAAAGCGAACGTGAATTTAAAATTTTTAATTTTGTGCGATTTAGAATTGGAATAATGAGATCTTTCTATATTTTTGGGAAATTTATTGTCTATCTTAAACTTTTAGTAATTACAATAATCCAACTCCATATTCCTTAATCATTTTCTGGTCAACCAATATCCCCTTTTTAAAGAACAATTGATTTAGTCAATTCGCGGTAGTTTTTGCAATTTTGTATCATGCATGGAAAGTATGTTTGCAAATTCTAACACAAATGATGAATCAATGGAAATTAATGGAGGTGAAGCTAATTCAAAAGTTATTTTTAGATAAGAAACACCACAAGGATATATATGAGTGGGTGGTCAACGAAGCAGAATGAAAATCATGAGAAATCATTTCCATATTACATCCCTTTCACATAAGGGTATAAGGACCTGGTGTTGACGGTCAAGAAACTCACACCCAATCACTTGATGAACAGAGTTACAACATTGCAGATGCTAGTAAAAGTAACAGGTACCATGTAAAATAGTTGATGTACAACTAATTAACTGATCGAACACCACCTTTATTAATTAGAAAAAAAATCAACAAACACAAACCTACACGCATGCAAACAAAAAAAGATAAAAGTAAAGATAAGGAATAGAGTGATAGAGAGACTTACTAGACTTCTAAAAACAATTTATTTGTGACTTCAATAATTTGAAAGATCAAAAGCTATTTCCATCCCAGAATTTCCAGATCCAACGACCGATACTCTTTTATCTTTATATTTTTCGCCGGATATATAGTCACTTGAATGAACTATTTTTCCTTTGAAATTTTCTATCCCTACCACCTTTGGAATATAACCTTCATTATTATCTCCAGTAGCCAAAAATCAAGAAATCACTAGCATACAATTCCATTTCTCCATTAGCCAAATTTCTTGATTTGACATTCCATTTCTTCTCCTCAGTATTGAAAAAGGCTAATTCAACTATAACACATCAGAAATTGGAAAAGGAAATGACTTCATGTTTTGGCTACTGGATGTGTCCTACGAGGCCATTCTACAGTTCGTAAAACCTTCTACGGGTCGTAGATGACACTCGTAGGAATAAGGGTGAGTTTAGAAAACATTCAAATCCCAGTAACTTGGTCTACGATTGACCAGGATGAGCCATAGAAGGTACTATGGACCGCTGAAAGGTTCCGTAGGGGTAGTCCAGACTTAGTGAAATTTTGAGTTGAAAGTGAGGTCTACAGATGGGGTATACAGATTGTAGAAAGGTGGATGGTCCCTAGAATTATGTCGTAGGAAGTTGTCCAATCTTTGGGTTCCGACACCTGGTGCTACGTTGACCAGTATGGACCGTAGGTCCAAACAATAGAACTAGGTAGGCAGTTTTAATAAGGGTATTTTTGTCCTTTCCTATCTACCCAACCCCTAAACTACGCCATCTTGGACCTATACCTACCCTAAAACCATTTTTACTCACTTAACCTAGCCTAAATCCCTCATTCTCACAAAATCCCTCCAAATTCTCTTAAGTCTCTTCCCCAATTTTCTCTTAAGCTTCAAAGTGAAGAACTAGGGTTTCAAACTTCAAGTCTCCTTTTTCATTCATTGCTTTTCGGCTTTGATCATCAAGGTATGTGAAGATTCACCAATGGATTTCATTCATCCATTGGGTCCCAAAAGATTTCTATCTTTCAAATTCAATTTCACCTAAATTTCTTAGGGTTTCCTGTGATCTCCATGGGTCTTACTTGATGTTGATTTGATTGTTCACTTTCAATCTTCTCATGCATGAATTTATTAAACTACATGATTTCCAATTGATTTCTATAAGACCCATGCTTTAATGATGATGAATTTATGAAGAAAGCTTTCAAAATTATGAAGTATGATTAATGGAAGCTATGCATGATTATGAAAGTAATGCTTATGAATTAGGGGTGCTTATGAGATAGGTATCAAAGAATGGTGGAAGGGTTTCTCACATACTTATAAGATCATGATTGTGAAAGGTTTTTTCACATATGTATAAATCATGATTTTTAAAGGAGCTACACTATAATCAATTAAGATTGGATTGGTTGTTTAATTTTGTCTTTCCAATTATGAAGATACGTATATGTTTATGACTAATTCCATTGAGATTTTTACTTAACACCGAGAGTATATTAAGATGAAGGCTCTCCCGTTAGCAGAGGTTGGGTCTCTAGTAGCAATCTTCTTGTCCCAAACTACGTGCCCCTATAAAATTGTCTTAAATGACCTAGCTAGTGGATCCACATATAGCATATGAATGAATGTTACAGAGACTACCTTGGCAAGTAGGATCCCAAAATTGATGTGAGGGTTACATCAGATTTCATGTTATACCTCACATGGTCTTCGTGTCGGTTAATGGTAAATATCCCACAAAACAAACTATGTTATCTTTAAGGTTTTATGAGGACTTCCAATATGTTTTAAGTATGAATTGACCTCACCTATGGTTTACAATTCTTTAAAGGTTTTACTCATGGTTTAGCTTGGTCATGCATATCATGTTTGAATCCTCTTATGATCATGTTTATATCCTTTATACAATTCCCCATACTTAGTACATTTCATGTACTAATGCATACTTGTGCCTACATTGTTTAATAATGTAGGGCGGATGCTTCTCCTCCTTCCACTCGTGGCTAGTTGCTTGATCAATTGTTGAATACTTGGTGAGTCCTCATGATCCAAGAACCATGTCACCTTTACTATGTTTTCTTATGTCAGTAGTGTTCAGAATTTTTACGTGGTGTATGGGTTACGTCCCAACCAGTCTTTTGATCTATTAGATTAGCTTGTCAAGACTATGATTAGGCTTCCGCTTTTATGTCAAACTCTTCTATGATATGAGACTTTCTACTTAAATTCTATTTTTGCCTATTATATTGTGTTGTATGTATGTCAAGTCACTTGTGTAGGGCCTCTCGGTGTCTTATATGCCATGTCACATCTAGGGTATACTTTGGGTCGTGACAAACACAAGTTTGGAATTTTGGTTTGATGTTGAAATGTTCTTGGAATTTGAGAACTTTTTTGAAGAACAAATTTTCAAATTTAAAATTTATGGTCAAACAAATCTTTGAAAATATTTTCTTTTATAAAATTTGATTCAAAATTTATGGAAACTCTCTGATTAACAGTAGAAAAAACAAATAACATATGGACTTTTACCCAAATTTTAAGCATATTTAAACCCTATATAATCCTTCACTTTTTCTCCTCACAATTAACTACTACTACTTCCTTTCTTTCTTGTGACTCATCCCACAAGAACGAAAAAACAATCTCTGGCATGCAATGGCCATTGATAGTATAATCAAAAATGAAAAACCACCTATGGTAAATGAGAAAAAGCCATTGATTTTTGATGCCTCCCATTTGAAACATGAGTCCAACATTCCCATAGCGGACGACGAGAAGCCTTGTGCTATAGAACAACCAACAAGCTTCTAGGCTTGTTTGTGAAGCATCCAGGAGTCATAGTTTATTTCTTGTAGTGAACCATGGAGTTGATGCTAATCTCATCTCCAACAACCATCATTACATGGACATGTTCTTTGACTTGCCTCTCTCTGAAAAGAAAAAGGCCGAGAGGAAAATTGGTGAGCATTATGGCTATGCCAGCAACTTTATTGGAATGTTTTTGTCAAAGTTGCCTTGGAAAGAGACACTATCTTTCTAATACTCTGTTAAAGAAGACTCATTTAAGATAGTTGAAGAGTATTTTCCAAGGAGAATAGGTGAAAGTTTTAACAATCTTTGATAAGGACAATTGACTACCTCAACAGTCTTCTGTTTCAATTTGTTTATCTTATAGCCCCTCTGTTCCTTTTTAGTTTTCATGATAAGGTTTGGCACAATCCTTAAGAAAAAAAATAATAAGGAGTGTTGTTTGACCAATATATTCTTTAATAATTCTTTAATCTTTATCTATATATGTGCCTCTTAATTCTAGATGAATTAATGTTAAGGGTAAAATTGAAAAAAGATTATTAATTCTCTCTTGACTGTTTAAATAGACAACTATTTTGGAACAAGTATTTTTAGTCTACATGACAACTAAAAAGGAACAGAGGGAGTATTACTTTTCTTTTTAGTCATTTTCAAAAATATGTTTTTTTTGGCAACTCTATAATTTGAACTTTTCACATGACATTCATAAAACCACAAGATTAAAGGACATTCTGGTACAAATTGAGACAGAAAGAGTATCTATTTTTTTGATTATGTAAATGAATTAACCTTTTTCCTTTTTAATTACATAGAAATGTTTATCAAGAATATTGCGATTCCATGAGCACACTTTCTCTTAGGATCAAAACACTCTTAGGGATGAGCCTAGGCATATAGAAGAGCCACTTTTAAAAAAATTTCGAAGACAATGAATTCATAATAAGAATCAACTACTATCCTCCATGCCAGAAACCAGAGCACACCTTAGGAACATGGCCTCATTATGATCCAACATCATTATCTATTCTCCATCAAGATTGTGTTAGCGGACTTCAAGTTTTTGTGGACAATGAATGTCACTCCATCAATCTAAATTTCAATGCCTTTGTGGTTAACATAGGTGACACATTTATGGTAAGCAAATTTACACACTAGAACTATATAATAAGCTAACGTACTACATACAAATCTTACAAACATAGAAAATTAGAAAAACAATACATATTTATGAGACAAATAATATAGGATCTTTTTACATGACGTGTAATGGTATACATCCGAGGGCTTAGGACGTACATACAACATGAATATGATGTCTTTCGTGTAATTGATCAAGTGGAGTTATAACATATTTGGTGTTTTCCTTTTTACAGGTGCAATCGAATAGAATATTCAAAAGTTGTTTACACAGAGCAGTGGTAAACAACAACAGTCCAAGAAAATCACTTGTTTTCTTTCTTTGTCCAAACAAAGATAAGGTGGTGAGGCCACCAACTGAATTAGTGGACTCCAACAACCCTCAAATTTATCTCAACTTCACATGGCCTAACTATTGGATATTTTGTAATTTATAGAGGTCTTAAATTGAAAAGACACATCTCTTTGTAAAAAACTATGATTGTCATGAAAAGTCATTTGTTAATAAAAGAACATAACCTTTATGAAAAGTCATATGTTTATGAAAGAACATGACTCTTATGAAAAATTATATGTTCATGAAAGAACATTACTCTTATGAAGAGTCATCTCTTAAGTTCTATAAATATATACACTCTAGAAGTAGAAAAAGAAAAATTTGCAAGTATATCCAAGGGCTTTGTTGTATCCTAAAGAGAATTGTTTATACTTACCCCAATATATATATGGGCTATATCTCTTTAAAGAAAGTGATTACATGCCTCAAAACCATCTTCTTCTTCTTCAATTATATTTCCTATTATTTTTTCTAACAATTTTAAAGAGATATTAGGATTGAAGAAGATAAACGAGACAAGATCCTTGAATTCTTGAGGAAGTGGGGCTGTAAGAAAAAAATATTCAAGTGATTTAAAGTATGAATCTAAGGCAGCAAGTCATATGGAAAAAGTGAGCGAACAATGGATCACGAAGGAAATGACATATATCGGTTCTGCTTTCTTAACTTCTCTTATTATTTATTTATGAAATGTTATCGTTTGAAATTTTTGAGAAATTATTTTCATAAATTTTAGGATAAATAATTCACTTGTGATGATCTTGAAATGCATTTTAAATAAGTTTAGGAATAACATATTTAGTATGCTTATTATAAATTTGTTATTTGGGACAAAGAAAATTATTATGGCATAATTGTGTTGCATAAAGATAATGTGAATTTTATTTTCAAGTTATAAGATGATATATATGAATTCCTTTATGGACAATATATATACTTGAAAGTTAATAGAATAATTTGAAATTAAGAGAAATGATAATTTTTGCCAGATCATTTTGCGTTCTTTAAAGGTTGAAGACTTTGTCTTCTTATTGAATGCTAATGTGTTATAGTAACATGAAAATAAGATGATAAATTGATGTTAATTGGATGTTCAGACGAGTTACAAAAGGAAATTTGAAACTTTCAAAGTGTGGGGGTGCTTAGATTATGATTAATTGTCAATAATATTTTGAATAATTCTAATATATAAATTATTTCTTCAATACTCACAAGATATATCTTTGATGTATTTGACCTGGTAGTTATATTTCAAACTTGACAATTTTAGCAATCGTTAGTTGATTAAACTACTAATGTGATGATCAGGCTATAAGCCTTGATAGAAATATTGTGTAATTTCGTGAAGTAGTAGCATCACTTGAAATGTTGTGACTTTTCATGAATTTTTTTTTCAAGATAACTTTTGTATAGACATGACCATTCATGCATAGATGAATTGGTGTGTAAGTCTATAAATAGTGAATCTTCTAATGATAATGATAAAATCCATATACGTTAGGTTTGCAACAATGAAGGTTTCATAAGTGTTGCATCAAAATAGTCTTGAATTCCATAGTTAAATAAGAATATATTTAGCATATAAATGCTTGAAAAGAAATGGAATGGTTGAAAAAATATGATTTTGAAATGTTGTGGTCACAACTGATTCAACCATTCTAAGTTATTGATAAGAAGGCAAATGAGCTGACTTTTCCAAGTAACGGAGAGCGACAAAGACAAAGGTCTGTTATGGAATTAAGAGCTCGCTCCGCACCTGTTATAGCTGGTACATTTTATGTTCACAGTTCAAGTTTGTACTAGTCCTTTACAGAAGATAGCCGATGTTCTTAGGCTCACAGAGCAGTCTCTTGCAGCCATTTCTAGACCAATAGCCGAAGCAGATGGGCAGGGAGGCACGCAAAGGGGTAGGCAAACCATTCCTGGTAGAGCTAGGAAGGTAGGAACCTATGATGGTGGTTGTTAACCTTATATTTAATGGTCTAGTTGAGTTCAGTGATTCGAAGGAGTAAAGAGTCTTAGTCAAGGGGTAACATGTTAGAAAGTTAAGAGTTTAGATGGAATGCTTGCTATCAGTGCATTAGATGTCCTAGTTGTCCAGTACCAACCCGCTTTGGAGGTTCAGTGTGCCTTCGTTCCTGTTATTCATCCAGTCTCTTGTAAGTGCTATCAAATCCTCTGTGAGTGTGGATACTCTTTATTTTGGGAGTCCTACAGGAGCTGCTCTCGAATGCGCTTACCTTGCCTTGTTGTCGATTACCTTCTGACTCTTGTGGGACTTCATCCCATCTCGTGAGGGGATCTTTGATGCGGCATTACTGGTGTCAGATAGGAAAAAAGGAGGTACAAGCGTAAGAGCAAAGATAGCTATTCCTCCCATCTTCCCTTTTCAATTTCCATTGCTTATCAAAGAAAGAATTCTAGAACTAGTGGTAGGTGGTCCCGTGGAGCTTTCAAAGGTAGTTTACTTACTTTAGTTTAAAGTGGGCAACAAGCCTTTTTTTAGTTAGTCGGGTACTAACGGTTGGCAACCTCTATCCAACCCTATATTATTCTTAAGACTTTGTTGGACTTGAAACAACAGCCCTTGCTCCATCAGCTAGAGCTTGACTAGCTGTCCATCTCCGATCACCATCTGTTTCGACTCGTTCGTTACCTAGTGATGAGCTTGACTGGTACTCTAAGACGAACGCGGTCCGATCTGTCAAAGCTGGCTCAACGTATGCTCTAGCTCCAAGATTTTTCTCTTATTGCTAGCTCTTTTCCTTTTATGCCTGGCACTGAAGAAGAAAGATCAGATGCGCCTTATCCGCTATTTGCGATGTGAATAGAGGTTAGGTACATCGAACTAGAATTCCACAGTAGAAAGAGCTATGCGCACCAGCCCTTAGCATTATTGCGTCTATGCGTGCTTTTAACATTCTATATCTTAGTGTGGAAATGCCCCCTTAAGTGCTTTAATGGGAATGCGAAGGATTGATTGCTTGGTAGCCGTAAAAGTGGTCCCGAGAACCTTTGCTTGTCAGGTGCACATTCAAATGGGAGTGTAATGTAAGTGAGGGTGCGCCCCCCCTTTGTTAGCAAGAAGTGGATAGCGTTCCAGGAAGCTCTCTTTCAAGTCCTCATCGGTCGAGTAGAAAAAGAAAGCCAAAGCCGTTTAGTGGTGAATCGGTGGATCAGAGATGCCTTCCGTCGATCGGTTGTAGTCGATAAAGGCCGTAAAACATAGGAATGCAGTGGTGGCTGTCTAGCTACAATCTTTGGTTTAGTCTGGCCTCGATGAGAAGGAAATGCGAGCATCCCTCCCGGCTCGCGTTCTCTACTATGATGTCCATTCCTTTCTAACTTCCCTGGGCAATCCGCCAGAGACAGGGACTTACCATTTGCTGTGCTAGTGGGTACATTTTTATACTCGTGTTATTGCTGCTAAAAAGCTATTTCGCATCTTTTAGAATGACACAGCGAGTCCAGACTAGCCTCCTGGACTGAACCCCCCATTCACTTGAGTAGGCCTAGATCGAAAATCCCATTGGATGAAACCTTGCGCTAGGGATAAGCCTCATTTCTAGGAAGCCCGCTGAGCCTTCAATCACATCACTATTGTTAGATCCTTTGATCGTGTATTAGTTATAGCCGACCTCTTTCTGTCCTCCTATCCGATAAGCATGTGCTTCCCGTGCTGATCCCGCCCTTAGACTGGAATACAAAGCTTACCCGGTATAACTACTGCTTGGAGTTTAGGTAAATAGACAGAGGATCACTTTAAGGTAATTAGATGATACTTCACACTAAGCCAATCAACGATAGATCTATCATCATAGATAAGAAAACAAAGTTCTTGCTGTGGGGTGGGCTTGGCGAATAGAAGTAGGCAATTCAAAAGCAGTATGGGATGGATAAAAGGAGATAAGGGATACGAGACTTTAGTCGATGTCCAGGTATGGTGGGAAGGGATGGGAAGTGCCGAAGAAGGAGAGAGCAGGCAGCAGTGGTGAAGCTGGATGCTCGAAGTCATTTTAGATACGGCAAGACAGCTCAGGAGGAGTAGAAAGTTGCCACAATCTAGGAGGGGTTTAAGGAAGCCAAAAAATGTGGGCCTTTTTACATAAGTAAAGGGGAGAGAACCAAGAGAACGTCGAGACGCCATCAATTTGGGGCGCAAGGCCAGCAGATCTTGCTGCAGAGGAGATAAGAAAAGGCTCAGCAGAGGGGATCTGGTAACTGTTATGAATGTGGAGGAGTGGGGCATTTTTCTCATTACTGTTCCAATGTTCAGACGGACGAATGCTGCTAGGAGGTGCAGAATAGACCAGCTGAAGATGGAAGAGTGAAAGTTGTCGAGCCTAGAGCCCGGGACAAGTCGGAAACATAGCGGGGATTCTCAAGCTTAGGAGAGGAGACAGTTTTGGTGTCGTTAGATTGTGTGGCAACATGAGCCAACGTCAGCAGAAAGGAGGAGAAGACGGAAGGCTGTATTCAAAATCTATGTCGAAATTGGCCAGTGCAAAGATAATCATTGGTGCTAGGAGTTTGGGTAACATAGCATCCACGGAGATGGTAGATTAGTTGGGGCTGAAGCCCTTTTAAGTAAGGGCCTCATCCAGAGCCCTATCGAATCAGATCAACAAGGGCATGAGCGGCGGTCCCTATGTTAAGTAAGGTAGGAAAAGGTGCCCCTTCTGCTAAGTTGGAGCTAGGGAAGTTAAAGCAGGACGTTTGGTGTGAAGTCGTCCTTATGGATGTATTATATATCCTACTCGGAAGACCTTGGTAATACGAGTAGGGTTCTACCTGCGTAGAGAGAACACCGCTTTACTTTTAACGGGAAACACGGTTATTGCCATCAGAAGACTTTGGTTGGCTAAGGAGAAAGGGTGTTTGTTGGCATACCATTTTTGGACGTTTGAAAGAGTCCATAGAATGCTATGCCTTGATAGCAACAAAGCCAACTAGCAGAGCCGATTCGGGGATCGGTGGGATGCCGTAGCTTTAAGAGATAGGGGCGGAGGCAATCGGAAAGGCTTTTTAGGAACGAGGCCCCTCCCTCCTATGTCGTAAAAGGGAAGTGCAGATCTTTATCTTTCTGCAACACTCTTTCGACTTGATGCCGCCCCTAAATCCGCAAGTACCGGCTTGATTACCCCCTAAGATAAGAGGAGGATATAGAAGAAGATTTAGTTGCAGGTAGGAGCGAGTCAACCCTGCAATGCGGCTTCTTACTTATCCCCATTTTTCAATGAGGAGATCTGACGTCAAGTGTAAGAATTGCTGTCAAAGGGGCGGGATAGTCTCAGTCCGTGTTCAACGCCTGCTTGACTAGCTCAAAAGGAAGCAGCTGGAGTATGTAGATGGGCTTTGAATAAGAGTTGGGTGATTTTTTTCCAATAATGCCAACGATGGATGATATTATGGACTAATTGCCTGTCGGGAGCATGTTACTTTTCAAAGCTTACCTTATATTATTAAAGAAAGGGGGCCCTTGGGCCACTTGACTGTAAGGAAAGGGGAAAGGTTCTTTTTTATAGAGAGAGAGTAAGGGGGGTTTTCTGGGGCTTTGAAGTAGGGCCACTTATATTGCAAAACTTTCAGAGATGGGATGGAAAGTCTTTCGTGAGAAGAGATGTTAGGCTTGATACAGATACAACTGCTTATCACCCACCTTAGAATCAAGCAGTTCAGTTCGACTATACCCACCTTAATTCCCTCATTCAGGACAGATGGAAATAGGTTATGGATCTGTTCAAGTTGGTCGATCAATCCCTCCTTTCTTTCCCCTGCCTCCGGACACCTTAGAATAGATTTGATTGGAAGGAGGGTGAGGAACGTACACAGTGGTTTGACTGCTAGGATCCCAATCGGCCTGCAGCAGCGGAAAATGGAACTATCGAATCATGGGTGACTCGCTTTATTGGGATGGGAAGAATTGTAACATCGACATTTCTTTCCTTCCCTAAATCGATCCACTAGTAGGTAGTGGTAGGAGAGATCCATTATGGTGGGATGGACCATTCTTGAATTCCGACCGGCATTTCTGTCAATCGACAGAAGACGCACGCATACTGGGAGGGTACGACTTCAAGGGATGGACTCGATCGAACGGCCAACCACTTGCTATTTTTGTAGGAGATGAAATCCAAAAGACCATTATTAGCGTGTAGTAGATTGGCCCGAGTGCGTAATAGGCCAGTCGAGAAGAAATTTCATCAATAGATGATGAGACGGGTAGATCTACCCAATATGGACCGATAACAGATGGTCCCCGCCAACTGCTTATCTCTCTTCCTCGCTTTCCATTCATGACCTAACGACTATCTCTCTTTCGGGGAGGGAATCACTTGCTGGATCGAACCAAAGGATAGGTTTGATCGGCCGGGTATTGGATCGAATGAACACTCAACCGCGTCATTACGGCAGCGATGGATGTCCAACCTTTAGATATCTTCTTTCTCAATAAAGGTGGGTAAGGAAAGTCCGAAGGCTAATCCAGCAACTGATGGCTAGAAGGCGAAAACCGCTTTTGCGAACCAAAGCCCCAAAACTAGTAAGGGCACTCGTGCCCCAGCAAGCCACCCCAACCCTACCGCCAAAGCTTGACTTTACTAAACTAATAAATAAGGCTTGCACTAGGCGCTCACCTTTTTTGGCTGAGCCGTATCGTATCTTGCTGGTAATGGATTTCTTCTTGAATCTTGCTTGGGTTAGGTAGGTAAGTGTTAAGAGGCTCTTTAAGACTTTCATTAGGTATACTTAGGTACACATAGGACTTTCTTGCAATACATAGTGGTTGGCTTCGAATCACATGAAGCCCATATAGATGTCCACTCCTATTTCCTCTAAAGCTCTTCCTGTGAGGAACACAATCAGTCTATACAAGGACCTACTGAGTCATCCACCCTTGCATCTATTTGATGCATCATCACATGGCCGTCGTGTAACTCCTCGAGAATCATGTCATTCGCCTGTCACGTGTTGTCACCAGTGTCATAAATACTCGAAGTAAGCTCCTGGCTCGCCCCTATCTCTAAGGGGGTTTACGAACTAGTGAAGTGCTTACAGCCGTGGTAGCTGCGAACCTCCTGGGTCTTGCTCTCTCGTCTTTTTTCCTCCGCCTTCCTCTTGTAATTGACCCTTTCTTTTCTGCTACGCCTATCCATCCGTCAGATTGACATCTAGCCGGGTGAGCGATAACGGTTCCTGTTTACTAATAGATCAGCCGCCGCTAGTATAACAAAAAAAAGCACATAATGATCCAGAATATTCAAATATACTGATCACTGATCAGGATCATATAAAGCCCGGTATTACCAGAAAGGATAGTCGTGCTGTCCCTTCATGGTCGGCATTTTCAGTATGGAGCCGAAGGCGAGGGTTTCCAGCAGGCCCCCTTCTCTGGCTTTCCCTTTAAGTGACAAGGGGGGTGAGGTCATCGATAAGCCTCTCCTTATTCATTCTATAGGGCGGGGCTTGCAGACCAACAATACAGCAAAAGGGCTGAAAAGCTCCTCTCCTTAGATTCAAGTGGCTTTCAGCTCCTTTATTAAACCTTCCCCTTTTAATAATAAGAGGGTAAGCATCAAAGCCCAGAAAACCCAACCTATACAAAGAGCTCTTTTCAGCCCCTACTCCTAACAAGTGAAAGTTGTTGGCACCCACCATATCTTGCTTCGGGGCCGATCTCTTGTATCGGAGCAAACAAATTCAATGATTTTCTATATATTTTTTATTTTTTTATTTATTGTTGACTTTTTCCACCACAAACAAATTTGCCGCATGGATTGGATAGAGTCCCCTGATCTTGACATTCAAGCACGAATCCCTTGAGCGCTTTGGCGGCAGATAGCAGCATGGGCAAAGCACTCTGCTGCGGCGAGCAGCCAGTTCTTATTGCATTCACCAAGATAGTCTTGCTCGCTCATTTCCTTATAGTCAAGTGGCTTTCCGCTCCTCTACAACCACCTTTTTCCCAACATGATCACGAACGAAGACAGAGAATTGCGTAGACAGGAGGACGAAACGAACCAACCCACTTGTCCGTCCTGATCGGAAGAAGAAAGAAAGAGAATGGTGGCTCCTTTCCTTACAGTCAAGTGGCTTTCAGCTCCTTTTGCCCAGGGGACATCGTCGGAGAACAATGTCGGGGACAGGGTGAGAGCCTCCCGTTGGTTACACCCTTTAAGTGTCGGTTCTTCCATATTTAGATATGGAGATAGATCCATATAGAGATCTATATCTTTCTATCGATAAATAGATCTATTGAGAAATGGATATTGATCTGGTTTCAAGATCTATGAACAGGAGAGATCCCTAAATATCCATTTGAGAAAATAGATGAATAGATAGGGCGAAGCCAGTTGAAGGAAGGTCGCGTTAGCGCCCCCTATATCACTAAAGCAAGAAGGGAGAAATTTGACTTTGAGAAAGGAGGGCTTCTATTTAAATTAGTTTCTTAGTAAAAGATAATGCAAAAAGCAAGAGCGTAGCAGCTGCGCGAAAGCCGTTGCGCCTTAGCGCACCCCCTTTCTTGCTCGTTAGCGCCCCCTACCCATATTATTTAGATTATAGTCATAAAGGAACTAAAGTAAATTTGACAACCTTACTAATAGAAAGGGGATGCGCTCAAGCATGCGAAGAAAGCTCGAAGAGCTTCTCTTATGTTATAGAAAGGTTTGTAGAAAGGGGATTCTTCAAATATCCCATGTTGTAGGGGCTTCAAAGAAAGCTTGTAGTTTAGGGGTGCACAGGTTTGGAACCCTATACAAGGGGCTAGCGGGCAATGGCTTTCTCTGATAGAGGCCCGCTTTTTCAAGTTCAAGTTCCGCTTGCTGCTTTTCATTTTGATAGGAGTAGGTGCTTGCAGCTCGCTCGCTGTCTACTCAATGAGCCTTCACTGCCCGCCCGGCCCCTATCTTTAATCTTAAGTAAAGTGAAGTCAAATCAATGAAGTGAACAACCCAACCTCTTTGTTTGAAGCTTTGCCAGGAAGCTTCTACTTGTTGAAGCTTTGTTTCCCCTAATTCTGAAACACAACAATAGACTTGCCACTATAGTCTAGGAAAAAGCTTCTCTTTGATAAGCGGTTATAGGGGAGTTCAGAAAGGATCTGATCGTAGATAGAGACTTCAACCTGTGCGCGGGTAGGGCGGATGTAGCCAAGTGGATCAAGGCAGTGGATTGTGAATCCACCACGCGCGAGTTCAATTCCCGTCGTTCGCCCATCAATAAATGGACCATTTTTTTCGGAGACACAAGACAAACCTAAAAAGCATTTTTTCTGCAAGTCATCTCGAGTCTTTCAAACGCATCCAAGCAATTGGTGTCCGATTGAAAGATAGAAAGCATAGATTCGCGTCGCCTACTTGCTGAAAGCAAAAATGGAATGGCCGATCATGAATTCTATGACGTTTTTAAGACCTCACTAATCAGCCAACCACTTTTTAGTTCATAATGAATGAACCCCCGGATGAAGAAAAAATATCCCCTCCCTTTTACTAAACCATGGGGAGCCCCGAGTAGTTTACCGAACAAATGGAGTTGTCGTGAAGATACCTTTCAACATCGGAAATTCTCTTCATCACGAGACTGATTGGATTTGCCATAGACACCTGAGAGATCTTCACAAGGCAGGCTAAAATAAAAGACTAAGAGGCGCTGCAAGCGAGCAAAGAGTTATGCTTTCATTTCTTTGTTGAGATTGAAATCAAGTGAAAAGGTTAGGTATAATGCACGCAGGCTAAGTCAAGAAAAGGACTTCCTTACCTTTCATTCATAGTAGTCTTAATGACTAGTAGTTTGAAGCCTTAAGAAAGCGGTTTTTTTTCGGCACTCGCTTCCTTCGTCTTAAATAAAGTTCAGTTTACTTTTTCTATTCGGAACTCTTAGTTGAGCTGATGGCGAGATCAATTTTTGGTTTGAGGTTCAAGAGGAAGGAGAGGAACCACCGCCCAATGGTGCTTTTACGAAAGTATGGTCACCGGTGGCTAATACCTTCTCGAGACTATCGAACCTGAAATCCACTTTCCATCGCTCTTTTTAGGTTGGCATAATATAGAAAGAGAGTGCAAAGAAAGAACACATACCTATCACTTTTGGAAGGTTTGAAATCCTTACTCAACATAGGGTCTAAAAACCCGACATACCCTTTTCTTAGAGCGTATAAGGGGAAAAGAGCTCTTGCATCGTTAGCTGCTTTTCAGCATTTCCTGTCTGAGTTGTTGACCATCACCTGACCTCACACGAGAGGCCCCGCGCCGAGTGATTCTCCCCCAAAAATGTCTACATGTGATGTTTCGAAAACAGAAACATTTGATTTAGTAAATTAGAACCCATTGTGGAGTGCTACCAGGGAACAACTATCAACTAGTTTGAAAAGTTCTTCCATTTAGTAATGGAAGTCATCCGTTGTCACTTTCTAAGGGTATGGTAGAGAGGCTTGAGAAGGTGGACAATCCTTCAGTGAAGACCTAACGAGAGGCTGAATTCAAACACACCCAAAATCCACAAGAATCGTACGAACATCTATGGAGCGTAGCAAGGAACCTTGGCTTCACCTCTCGTCACCTCACTCAATCCTACAGCGGAAACTCGAGTCGAGGCGCTGCAAGCGAGCAAAGAAGCACTTCATGTAACCAAAACAAAAACCCCATGGATCCGCAAAGGAAAGGCTTGTTCTGGACCACGCCGCTAGATGTAGACTGCCACCTTCCTATTTGAGTAAGGAATGAATATCGGGCCCTACTGACGTTCAACCGACGACCGGGCCTAGTGGTGCTTGTGGCCTTTCCTATTTCGGCTTGGATTGAAAATACTGGACAGGAAAGGAAAACAAACTGTCCAGCCTTTCAAGCCCTACTAAGTAAAGGGGGATGCGTTGTTGGCTGCTTAATCCCCACTTCTGCTCAACATCAATCCTCTCACATACTTCCTCAAGCAGTGGAAGACTCAATGCCCAAGCAGTTACACGTTGTTGATTTCAGACTCCTCCGGTAGAGCAAACAACCATTCAGTGAATTGTCTTGTGTTACTAAGTTTCAAGAAGTTCACTTAATCCTTCACGATGTTCTGGTGGCAGGTACTAGTACATCGAAGCCTTAGAGAGCCGCTGGAATCCAGACAAGCCGTTACGAAGTGCCATCAGCCCAGGTCAAGCGACCCGAAAGGACCAGACATAAACCACCCGCTAAGAAAAGGGTAAATAAGACAAGCGATCAAGCTGGCAAGTCAGGGATACAGGATGGATTTTTCCAGGGTGTGTGAACTTCCTTATATATTCAGCCACATGTGCGGGTGTGAAAGGATTTTATGGTCTCGGTCATTCTTCTATGAAATATCGATTCTATCAATCATTCCATTTCATAATCAAGTCCCCCCTGAATAAGTAAGGCCCCTTGATTCCCCAAACCAGCTCCTGGCTTTACCCGGCGGAATCGGCTGGGGGTATTCGGCATGGGCGGAGAGAGCATCTGAAGGGTTACTTCACCTTTGGTGATCACACACCGACCCGGGCAATCACTAGCTACAATCGTTGGAATTTTGATTGAAACTATTCATAAAAAAGCCGCCTGAAGCCCCACCCGCCTTTTCTATATAGCCGCATAACCATAACAAGTTTTCTCTAATACCATATCAAACCAAGACCTTTCCTACAAGGAAAGAAAGAACCCGCGGCTCCCCTTTTTGAATACCCCCTCACTCCCCAGGAGTGAGTTCTTTCTGCGGGATTTAGGGATTCCTGTCTTTTGCTCATATTGTCTCCTATGGATGGGGCTTTCTACTTCTTACCTATTCACTTCTACTTGAACCGTTCAACGAGCGTTGTAACTATCAAAAGGAAAATCTCCTGGCTCAGCACTAGTCAACTTATGGGGTGTCACATACCCTGAAGACAACAACCACAGTAGTCACCAGTCTGGTCCCCTACCCCACAAAGTAGCTTGATGGCCGAACCACTCCCAAGGCGAATAGTGCCCTAGGGGCCGACCCGGCACCGACCGACTGAGACTCCCGCACAGTAGGAGCGGATTGAGTGGGTATTCGTCTATGAGAGGCGCACTTGTATGCCTTTCGAGGCTTCCCCATTGTAAATATTCTCAAGTAAGAAAGCAGAACCTCACCTCTTTCTGTTGCTGAACATAAACATACTTTAGATCCACTAGAGCATGTAGATCTACTAGACTACAAAGAAAGAAGTTGGTAGCAACAGAACTCTTTCTAAACCACTAGAGAGTGTCACCTACAATAATCAGTCTACCTACGCAACATTGTAGAGAGACGTTCGACTCCACGTGTCCGCTAAACAGTTCCGAAGTAGCAAGATGAGTGAATGAAGGCGCTGTAAGCAGTAGTGAATACTTTTTCCATGGCTTCGACGGAAACGTTCCCTTTGTCACTATAGACTGAACTCGCTGTGAACCTTTTCGATTATTAGTAGCGGCTCGTGAAGTAGCCCTCTTTCTTTACAAAGAAAGGATACATGCCCCTTTCCTTACAGTCAAGTGGCTTTCCCCTCCTCTCTCTTTGTTTCGATGAAAGCCTCAACGCTCGCTTTCTACGGGGAACTTTTTCTACTATTTACCTTCGCCGGAAGCAAAGGGTGAAAACTCCAAAACTAGTAAGTGTGCTTGTGTTGTGGTTTTGAGTTCCTTGTCTTGTGTTCTAATAGTAACCACAGGAAGAAAGCGGGGAGCATGGTCCCTAGTCTCGTTTTTGCCGAGCCTGATTCTATATGGCATGGACATCTTTGATTGGATGGAGACAGATATATAGAAAGTGTGCACTGAGGGTGCTTGTAAATCACTAGGTAGCCTAGCTCGACCCAAGCAATGCCCAAAAGTCCCATGCCTTTCTTGGTCGGACCAACCCAACCGGTGATTTTCGACAAGTCTTTCTGAATTGGAAGAGCAAGAAGCGGAACTAGAAGAAAACTTTCTTTCTCTTTATGGATAACCAATTCATTTTCAAATATAGTTGGGAGACTTTACCCAAGAAATGGGTCAAAAAAATGGAAAGATCGGAACATGGGAATAGATCTGATACCAATACGGACTACCTATTTCAATTGTTGTGCTTTCTGAAATTGCATACCTATACAAGGGTTCAAGTTTCGATTGATATTTGCGGAGTTGATTATCCCTCTCGAAAACAAAGATTTGAAGTGGTCTATAATTTACTCAGTATTCGGTATAACTCACGCATTCGTGTACAAACCAGTGCAGACGAAGTAACATGAATATCTCCGGTAGTTAGTCTATTTCCATCTGCCGGCCGGTGGGAGCGAGATGTTTGGGACATGTTTGGTGTTTCTTCCATAAATCATCTGGATCTACGCCGTATATCAACTGATTATGGTTTCAAGGGTCATCCATTACGAAAAGACCTTCCTCTGAGTGGATATGTGAAAGTACGCTATGATGATCCAGAGAAACGTGTAATTTCTGAACCCATTGAGATGACCCAAGAATTTTGCTATTTCGATTTTGCTAGTCCTTGGGAACAACGTAGCGACGGATAATTCAGAATCACAACAGGTCCAGTCCAGGGGACAAATCAATAGGAAATGCTATTTGCTTCGTAAGAAAAAGAATGAACTTTTATGAAATGAAAGAGTTTCACGGGAATTGTCTTGATTGTCGGATATCATTGAGAAAGAAATAGGAAGAAGTGTTATCGAACGATTTCCTGCAATTCTTCCTAGTATGGAATGAGTAAAGAATCAAGCTACAATTCTCGATCTATAAAAAAGGCACTTGTTTTTTTTCTTTCTTTCGATTTCATTGATAACAGAAAAGACTTACTCTAAAGGGGCGCTAGCGCTTCACTAATAAGATATCAAAGGGGCCTGAAAAAACGTAAGAGGCTGCTACTCTAGGCTCGCTTCGCTTCTTCAAGCTCCGCCCCTTCTTTCAAAAATCAACAAACAGCGCTAACGAGAAAGAAAGGGGATGCGCTAAGGCGCAATGGCTTTTGCGCAGTTGCTTGCTTCTTGCCTTATCTTACTTAGTAAAGCAACATTTCGCGCTAGGCGCTCACCTTTTTTGTCTGGGTGGAAGCTGGCGGGCAGGGCTTGCTTAACCGGATACACGGAATTGGGATCTGTGTTGCATGCAAATCTTTCTATCGGGAAAGCCTCGCTTATTCAAAGGGCTTCTTATTTAAATTTTTTGCTTAGTTGTAAGTAAGCATTGGTAGGAGTGGCGGGATGATGATGAGTATATAAATCAATAAAGACCAAAACAGAAGAAAGGGCAAGATAAATTAGTTATCTATGGAAAAAATAACTATGTAGAGGGTGACTGAAAAGGAGGCTAGACCTACTGGGACAGTGGTGGGCAGGGATTCTCTACAATGACACTGTTGTAGACCAATGGAAAGGGATGTAGCGCAGTTTGGTAGCGCCTTTGTTTTGGGTAAAAAATGTCACGGGTTCAAATCCTGTCATCCCTACCTATTCTTCTCATGTGGGCAGTAACGAGGGATCCATTGAGGTCGATTCAAATTGGACATACATATTTTCATTTTATGAGACTACATGCATGCAAGATGTATTGGGGGTACAAAAAGAATCCTTTTTCTTTATAGTCGTATCTACTGTGATAAGAAAGCGCTCTTAGTTCAGTTCGGTAGAACGTGGGTCTCCAAAACCCGATGTCGTAGGTTCAAGTCCTACAGAGCGTGATTTTTTTCTTCTTAGATCGAATTAGAATGAAATAGATTCATTCAGTAACTTTCACAACAATCGAAATTTTACCTCCTGTGCCTATAAATTAAAGAAAGGAGGAGCGGAAAGCCACTTGACTCTAAGGAGAGGACTTCCAGGGCTCGATCTACGGCTGCGTCCCATGGTTTGGTAGAATAGACACTTCCAAGGATAGTCTACACACACAAACCCAATCTCATTTTCTTAGGGTTATGGTGGCACTATGTTTAAATTGACTTCCCCTCCCCTTCAACCTGCCCCAACTCCCTATATTATAAAATAAAAGAGACATATATAAGAAATGCAGTAATCCTACCCATTGTGAGAGGCATCTTCTACTTTGTAATTGAGGGGTTCCAAACCTCGCTTCGTCGCTCAGTCCCTTGCTTCTTTCCTCCTCTTTTTCCTTTTCGGCTCTTTATACCAATGTGATTTAATTCCAAGTGCATATTTCAATTATGTCTTCCATGATTCTTAGATGAAGAGGTAGCATCGGTCCATCAATAGCAGCATCCCTTCCTGTCGCACACGTTCTAGTATCTCTTAGGTCGATATCCAGTAGCTCCAGTAGCAGCAGAGGGAGAAGATCGGTAGTAGAAGGTAACGAACTAGAGACTCAGAGAGAGATCAGAAGCAAAACTCGACAAGGAGAGGACGAAACCCAAGTGCTACACTAAACTAGGCGTTACCTGGGGCTGCACGACTCAGGCAGACTCTCTACCCGTGCGCGTGCCTATTTCACTTTAGGAGGTATCAGAGCGGAGTTTTGGGTAAAAACCTTTCGATTTCTGCTAATTTTCTTCTTGTTGTACCATGTACATGACGATAGCAGTGGAGTGCTGTCAGCGGCGGCTGTTGTTAAGGACACACTCAAGGATCGAGTGACCCAACTTGATGGCAAGGTCGACCATTTGGACGGACAAGTGTAGACTATGGCAGAAAGGTAGGGGAATCTGGAATCATTGGTCACCAGACGCTCGCTAATGAGTACCGCGTCTTCCCAGTGAAGTAGAGCCGTCTTCATGGGGCCTCAATGATCCCGGTGGCGATGTCCAAAGCGTGACGGACCGGGTCAAATTGAGGAGCTTGCTGTGGAGATAGGTTTCTGGTTTGTGAACTGAATGTCTCACCTGGCGACTCCAGACTTGAGTCCCGGAACCACAGCCATTCAACGGGATTCGAAATGCCTAGGGGCGAAGACCTCTGGGACATGGAACAGTACTTTAAGGCTGTTGTGCCCCTTTCTTTTGACGACCAAGGCACAATGGCAACAATCTATCTCTCTGGGGATGCGAAGAATATTTTAAATGACTTTCGAACCATCACACGGATTCCGAACCAACTACCGTAAGAACATAATGGAAGGGCAAAAAAGGATTCTATGCACAGACGTGAAAGCTCTATCAATAGAAAGATTCTAGCTTCTTTTTTATTTTTAGAGAGGAATGATTCCCTCGTCTGAGAACCGACATTCACGTACTATTCCTCCCCACTAAAAAGAGAGATTGAGAATCTTGAGAACCTAAACAAAAATGCAAAAGTGAGCGTACCCTAAGGCTCTCCTCTCTCCCCCTTTTTTAGCTAACACCATCAATCCCATTTTTCACTGGGTCAAAGCCAAAAATATGATGAATAGAAGGAAAGGAGATAAGAAAGATAGGCGAACGACTTGACTATAGTATAGATCGGATGTTTTCGTGAGCAGTAAGCAGCATATCTCCCCTTATTTTGGGAAAGCTGGTGGCCGCGTGTGAATTCTTTCAAGGCAAAGGGCGGCCTGATTCGACATTGTTGTTTACTCTGATCCGGTCGAGGTGGTTTTCGTTTACCAGCACGTAGGTGTTCTAAATTCCTATGACCGAGTCTTTCTGGCCCCTGTGAACATCTTTTCTTAATGTATTAAAGAGGGCCTCTGTAACTGGTGAAAAGTGGTGGGTACCCACTAATGGCCATTCCTGGCTCGGCTCCGATAACGTAATTTCGGGAGGAGTCGGTAGTTGGGCACTGGATCCCTTCAGACCTGGAGAATGTGTGACGCTGGGTCGGGGTTTGGTGAACCAACGAGTCGCTCCTCTAGTTGAAGTATCGGGCCCCTTTTTCGTTGCCTAGGTTACACCTTCGAAATACCCCATAAGGGAATTTTTTCTACTCCCCCCAATCTTCACTTTACGCCACGCCGACTCCCATTTCGTCATAAGGCATGGAATTAGACCAAGGGGAATCTCTATAGGAACTAGTCCCATATATTTCGCACATAGGAGATCGAGACACAGCCCCAGGGCTATGGGGAAAGATGTAGATCGATCGCCCTAGATAGAAAACTACATAGAGGGCCTCTACCAGTCTATATATTCTTTGATTTCGTTCCCCCCCGTAAGATAAATATTACAACCAATGAGGTCTGTAATTTTCACATCTAAGTAATACCCGATCCGATAGTTTACGATATAGATAGATAGATATATATTTATAAAGAACATTCTAAGAAAAGATATTAATAGATATCGGTAGTTGTCCGGTCGTACCCAAACAATAATATTCCAGAGGGAAATGCACCTAAGATCAAATATTTCGAGCCGGCTTCCGTAGAAAATTCAGACTTTCTTTTTTGATGCTGCGATCACATAAAAACATAAACTTTGAGGCTCAATAGCTAAATACATGGCAATTGAATTATAAGCCGAGATCATAAAGAGCATACCGCGAGTAGGAAGTGGAATTAATACAATGGATTCAAAAGCATCAAACCTCTCTTGTTCGAAAGAATTGAAACACATCGAAATGGTACCAGCCGTACTTAATAATAGAAGGATTTGGCAGAAATACGTAAAATTGTCCCTCCTAAAAAGATTATTCCAGAATAAATGGGCAATAGTTAGGAGAGGTGTGCCAGTGGCGAGCAGAAGCAAGGTTATTAGATACCTCAGGAAAGCCCGGCCAGAACCACACGTGCAAGTTTCCTTGCATGTGGCTCATCCGTGATAACTTCTTCGAATTTGCGTGAACTAGCTGACCGATCACTAAGTGGGGATGCTCCCTCCAGCATAAGTGAACCCTTTCGGAACTGGTTAAGAATGGGCGCCACTATCCCAATCCGGATCCAGCCAGGTTCTATTGATCATGTCCCCTTCCCAACAGTTGTACCTTGTCTTGGGGCGTCTTTGGCTTTACCATAGAAAGCTCGCCAGAGAAAGCCACGTGCCGTAGGTAAGCTCTATTTGGCCCGGAGCATTGATTTCCCATAATGAATAGGCTAGCTCTATCTCTCAATTACCTATCATGTGCTCGAAAAGGTCCCTCAGTTCCTCGGCAGCACCTCGAGGTGTATTTAGTTTTCTTACATGAGACGAGGGCTATTCCCCACTCCATGGCATGACACCTTTCACTCATCCATTCCGCCCGTCCACACGCGGCGCCCTTTCTCATTATCATCTACCGCCCTTTCTTTCCTCCTGGCTATTCACGCATGAAGATCATTGTATGTATGCTCGACTTCGCTTACCGGTACTATAATAGGTAGAAGTACATTATGGAAGGATCAGTCACCCGGGAAAATAACCTTCCTCCAAGAAGAATTGTGCTATGCCCCCCGATCCCTATAGAGCGAAAAAGCTGCCTGGTGATCCCTAGGTTGCAGCACGTCCGGTCTTTAACTTGCGCCATTGCCATTGTTTCTAGGACCGACCGACGCCTCACCTGCACAGGTACCTACGTAGTGTAGTCTCGATCGCACATTCAACATAGCGTTCGGACTTATGTGCCTTCCAGAACCAGGGGTATTCGAGCCTGCTGCGTACGATTAGCCAGCCTTGCGGCGGCAAAAGGATTAGACGTCCCCCCATGCTATGATTCCCTGCGGTCCAAACCCGGTGCCTCTTTAGGTTAGGGAGCTGGACGATAATAGCCCCTCCGCATCCCAAAGCGTGCTGCCCTCCTAGGTGCGCAACACTAAGTAATCCAAGCCAACCCACATTACTGACTAACGGTGGATAATCATATTTCTTAGAGGTACTAAATACAACTCCATGAATGAGCAAAACGAAGGTTGCATTAATGATAAAGATCTCTGGGGAAACCGCTAAAAAAAGATTGAACATGTGGGAGGATCCAAACGAATTCTGCGTTCATTTCCCCCGTATGGAGCACTGAGTTACTTACGTTACGGTCTTCAGCAGGCAGGCTGCACTCTAGGCGACTAGGAAGGCTCGCTAGACCAGCAGCCAGACCAACAATGAATGTGTAATGATGGTGATTCCACACTAGGCTCAATAAATAATTGAATGTAGAAAGGGAATCCTAAACTAAAAAGGAGTCCATGACCACCTTTTAGAGCATATAAGGGGAGGTCGAATTCCAAACCCTTTCTCTCGAGTATACCCATTACCAAAAAATATACGTCACTTTGGGACACATACGCATAGCCGCCGCGCGTGGCTAAAATTCAACCAAAAAAAAGAGCCCAAACTCTATTTTTTTTTAGTTCCACTGAGAAAGTCTTTTCTTATAAAGCCACTCTACGAGGGAAGATGCAGATAAAAGGCCAATAGCCTGATGTCAGCTTCTACTGCATAAGCTTTAGATCTATCAACGAATAATAAACATTTCATAAGAAAAGAATAATTTGGAGTTTCAATCTCAAAGAAAGGTATAGTTTCAATTTTTCACAGTCATTCAATCTTTTTCTTCCAATTCTACGAAAGAAAAATCCTGAAAAATCCGTCAATAAGTGACGAACTCCATTATACAGATGATAGGACAGGGCTAAGGCAGTAATCTCGATGGAGATTAGGATGAGCTTTGATGAATAAAAGAAGAATTGGTAGAAATTCTCATAGGTGAAGCAAATCAAACCTATTTTCAGACAAAGAAGATAAAAAAAGAAAACTATAGTGGCTAGGAAAGCTTCAGAGATTCTATGGGAAATTGAAAACGTCGAAGTAAGCTGTGGCTTATAAATAGGAAGATGAAGAGATAGGGGGCGAAGGATATTCATGATATTCGGAAAGATTTATGTTAATTCGCTCTGCTCGCAGAGCGGTATACCGAAAAAAAGAAGCGACAACCTTACTTAAGCAATTCTTCTTATTCTTCTTCTTTCTTAGTTGAAGTTCCTATATTGGTTTTTTCTTTATTTTATGAATGTTATAACCCCAAATTCTTTGGTAGCGGACCTCTTTGATAGGTCGACCGTTATCCCCCGTCTAACTCAACTATTCGACTGTACGGCTATTGTGATTGCGAGTCAAAAGGAATGGAATAGGAGTGAAGTGGGGATCACGAACGGTCTTAAGTGAGTTTGAAAATCAACTTCTTTATTAAAAGAAATATCCTTCCCTGCGCTCACTCTTCAAAAACTTTTGCTCGTAGGTCAGTCTATTCGACTTTTTCTTGCAAATCCTCTCTTTTCCGCTTTCTAAGGAATGTCAAGCCTGTCATTTTATGAATCCTCTGTTCATGAATCGGATGTGCGATGGGACCCCTCCTTGATGAGGATTGCTAAAATCTTTCTTTTTTAATGAAAAAGACCGGGTTTCTAAGCTCGATGTGGGAAGTGGAGGTTCTGGAGATAGGCTACCTGAGTCATGTAGCTCATTTAGAGCAATAAGGAATTCATTTTAACAAATAAGATCTATCGAGTGAGGGATATAGAAGCTAAGGCAAGCAATCAGTTCACGAATCCCTTTCTCTAGAAGGAGTGAACCCGACCACTTCACGCTGAAGTTCATACTCTTACTGATCTACGAACCACCCTTCTCTTTGATTTGTCCTTCCTGACCTCTCTTAAGCCTTTCAACGATCGTTTAGGTAGCCTCCTTAGGACTCTCAAAAAAGTAACCTGGCCTGATACCTATTCACTCGCCTGGCCCACTCGTATCCATCATATATAATATGCCCGACTATCGAGGGAAATCTACCTCTTAGATAAAGTCTTCGATCCCCTGAAGATGGCACAGAAAGACAAAAAAAGCAAAATCAATATAAGATAAGAGAGGATGTAAAATTTCTCCCAATTTCTCTTTCTACCACTCCATGGAAGTAAGACTAGCAACTATTATAGGGCCCTCCTCCTATTAGGGCAGCTACTAAGACTGGCTCGCCGAAATCGACAAGAAAGACAACTAAAACTCAAATTGCAGGAAAGAGAGAAAGAGGGGGAACTAGATGAGCTTACTACTCCAACTGTAACTGGATCTAAAAGAGAGTGGCCTGAGCATCTTTTCGATTTCAAAGATCTATCAAAGCCCATTTGAAATGAAGACCCCTGCTCTGCTTTCAAACTTTCCAACTGCATGTGAGTAAACTCCTACTCGCTTTAGGGCAGTCTAACCCACAGGCTGCAAGCACTAGCTTGCTGGCAGAATGAAAGACTTGAAGCGGATAGCTGGAAACTGGAATTTACACTAGATATACCGCTCAAGTGGAAGACCTTAACACTTCCACTGCCCGAAAGCCTTATCATTGGAAGGAAACTGCACGATTAGCAGTGAATAGGATCAATCCTCCATATTCTTCTCTTCGGCATAACTGGTAAGCAGCATACTACAGCAATAGACCAGTCCACTAACAGCACCATTCTAAGTTATTGAGAAAATGATGATATCTGTGATATCCTTAAACTAAACACAAGTAATGGGAACCCAACTTTGAGTTAGTATACACTCTAACAATACAAGTTCAATGGGTAATAACAAGTCACTTTGTCTTGCTAAAGAACAAGTCTTCTTTTTAGAGTATTGATTCAAGTGTATTGCATACTGTTATATGAGAAGTTGAGGAGTTGTTAAATTTTTGAAAAATAGGGGCATAGTGACAAACTCCATAGTGCAGACTATTACACGGAGATTGAATTAATTCTCAATGAAATTAGTAAATGTCTACAGTAATAGGGACATAGTAACTAATTTCATCTATATGTATATTGAAGTGGTGCCGCTTCAAGAAAGATCTACAGGATTAGTCTTTTAAATATTAAAGAAATAAGGATGAGCACATAATAATATTATGTGTGTGATATTTTAGGTTTTGACACATGGAGTTGTGGTTCAAATATTTTAAGATGTCAATTACTTCGTCAGAACTTTAAAGTACTTGCACTAACGAAAAATTCATCTATTATAAGATACTCTCTAGTATGCATGATATTATGAGAAATATTACAAACTAGTGGAGGATTGTTAGATATTTTGTAATATATAAAGAGGTCTTAAATTGAACACACATCTGTTCGTGAAAAAACATGATTTTCATAAAAAGTCATTTGTTTATGAAAAAACACGACCTTTATGAAAATTCATATGTTTATGAAAGAACATGACTCTTATGAAAAGTTATTTGTTCATGAAAGAACATGACTCTTATGAAGAGTCATCTCTTAAGTTCTATAAATATAAGGACTTTCTAGAAGTAGCAAAAGAAAAATTTGCAAGGATATCCAAGGGCTTTGTTGTATCCTGAAGAGAATTATTTGTATTTACCACAATATATATATAGGCAATATCTCATTAAAGAATGTGATTACACGCCTCAAAGCCGTCTTCTTCTTCAATTATATTTCCTATTATTTTTTATAACATACCCTCCTTGAGTTTACTCAGAAGCATCACACAACTGATACGAACACGCTTCAAACTTTCTCGAATTGACTTTAACACAATAGTGCACAAGCTTAAGAGCTATACATATGAGGTTCAAGATTGAAGATCTTGGAATTTTCTTTATATATGTTGAATCTATGGTTTAGAACAACAAATCTTCTTACTGCAGTAACTTTGTTAAGTTA
Organism: Solanum appendiculatum; assembly: GCA_018342035.1. Classification (NCBI taxonomy): domain Eukaryota; kingdom Viridiplantae; phylum Streptophyta; class Magnoliopsida; order Solanales; family Solanaceae; genus Solanum; species Solanum appendiculatum. The sequence continues at coordinate 49,950 of JAGDQO010002376.1, read as the reverse complement.
GACCAGATTTATATTCTTTGTTATGCAGCTGATGGAAGCTAAAATATAGGACATAGTTATCTAGTTTTCATTTAGATTTTTAGTCTTTAAATACATGTCTTCTGTTAGTCAATAATCAATAGTATGACATTCTCTAGCGCAATAAAATTTTATTCTTCAACTCTTCTTCCTTTGTTGTATTCCTGCATTTTTGTTCTTTCAAAAACCAACAATTGGAATTTGAAGCCATTTTTCTTAAGGGACGTGAAGAGATGGATTCCCAAAATAGTTTTGATAAATGACTCTTCCTGTTTTCAATGGTGAATCTCGTAATAGCCCAAATTAAGAATCACAAGAAAACGAAAACCATGAAGTCCAAGGTGAAAGCAACTCTGTTTGTTGTGGTTTCAACCACTATTTTCACTAATTATGTCTCTCCCATCACCAAGAGAAATTTGAAGTTATCTAAAGAATGAATATGCTAGAGGTTGAATAATTCGAGTTACAGAAAATGAAACACTCCAAGATATTCAAAGAATACTCAGACAGATTGCTTGGCATTGTTAACAAGGTAAGATTTCTAGGCACTGAATTTAATCCGGAGGTGTTGGATATAATCTGCGAAAGGATTACCATCCAAGGATTCTTAGCATCTTGTTTATTTCTTTCACGCCCCAACTTAGGGAGGCGCAACAGGCACCAATGCCTCACTTGACCAAGCGAACCAACTAAAACATAAAGGAAATGAAACAATGAGGGCCAACAAGGCCGCCACAATAACCTGCTGAAAAAAGATAAGTGGACTGGCGAAGTCACAACAACATTAATGACAAAATGAATTAGACCAGCAAGACCAACCTAATTGATAAAGAACTAGCAAGCCGACAAGGCTGCAACTAAAATTATAAATACAATAAGCCAATAAGACTATAAAATGAAGTTGAAAACACCAAACAAAGTATGTCAACAAGTCTCTACGAATACTACAACTCCACTGGTTGGGGAAAGTCCCCAATGATACCAACAACTATATAGAAAACTCAAGTATGCAAAACCTATACACAACCAACAGCCCCAAGAAGAATGGATCTTACCAATCCTCAGTTAAGACAACACCCCTATTATAAAGGCTAATCAAGATATCTATCTAAACCTGCAACATCCCAAAGCAATGGGACGTCAATACGAATGAAAATGTACTGGTTTGTAAGGTGGAAAGTGAAATTCTAAACAACTATGATAAAAAGGGTAATAGAGATACTACTTGAAAATGAAACTATGATAGCCTCCATGACTGACATCTGACCTCAAAGTTATCAAATATGCATGATATGCTCGTGTAATCATATGTCATGAATACATATATACATATGCAAATGCATTACATACCCAACAAAATGCTAGCAATTACGGTCCTTACGGTAGCTAACAAGTATCATATTTGTCAACCTGTGGCCATCTGTACCATATACATAGTCTTCTTTGAAAATAGGCCCCCTTCCCTCCGATTATATCTCGAAGTAAATGCATAATATGTCATGATATGAACTCTTAATGCACATAGTAGGCCATAACAAAAACTATGCCAATCTTGGCTCTTTCGTGCTCTTATTCTCAAAAATCTCAGAATCACTTCTAAATAACATGCAAAAGACTCATAGAGCCTCATAGGTTTTATGAATAAACATGAATACTTAACTCGGCTTTAGAAAGGTAACTTAAACCTGAGGATGTTCATAAAGATCTTAAGGTTCTTAAAGACTCTTCTCATGACTTTATTTAACTCTCATACGACAATTTATAATAGACTCGAAGCTCTTGACTTGACTTCAAACTTAGCAAATTAATCATTTAGGGACTCAAAAGGTGAGTGACATGCATAACTTGATTTATATGATGACTCCAAATTGGTAATAGTATGATCTGTTTTACAAACAAGTTGCTTAATAAGTATATACCAAAAAGATAGAGTATAAGATTTAATATTAGTATCATTTTCAAATAACAATTTTGTATAATCTTTTGACTAGAAAGAATGTCTTAACAACTCTCTTGGATATAATATAATAATTTTCCAACATTTCCGCCTTAATCTTAGGACAATAGCTCGCTAATAGACATAAGGAATAAGAAACTTGGCGGAGGATAACTTTACCATCAAACACACTTCACAATAATATAGGTATGAGAACGATATGATAAAATCAAGGAATAACATTAGCTGACTCCTCAATACCCTTCACAGAGGGTCTTTCTAGCAATAGAATAGTAAGTATAACTCATTCGATGATTTATAACTTTTTGAAATCTGTGCGATGTGAAAAATATAATTTTGCCTTAACATACCTTAAATGTGGGCTTGAATAACTTGATGTAGATTATCAATTTTCTTTAAGAGATAAATTATAACCTCAAAATACTTTCGTTCCACAACTGTTGATCAACGTAGATTGCACATATATCTTTACAACAATTGAAAGCATTATTTGGTAAAGGAAAAAGATTGAAAACTTTACCTAGTAAAGCAAAAATGAATGAAAATTTATGTTTGGCAACCTATATATATAACATAATATATGTTAGCTAATTTGAAGTAAGAAGGTAAATCATTTAATGCTCTGCGCAATTGGTGCCACCACGTTGTCCACTCCCTCCACTTCGACGTGGAAGTGGAGGTGACATTTCCAGAATATTTTTATTCCGTTCTTTATATATATATATATATATATATATATATATATACACATATATATATGTATATGTATGTATGTATATTCGGGTATTGCGTAGATTTGTGATAAAATATGAATAACTTTTTGAACATACACCAATTAGTAGAAAATTATTTTGAATACAACCTACTTCATATAATAATAATTCTTCAATATTACTTGTCCCACTATCTCCAATATTATTAAAATAGCAATAAACTATAAACTCTTATAAAAAAATATAAACACATATATCATAATTAAAGAATTTTTTTCATAAATATTTAAGGCATTTTTTAAAGAGACTAAAAATATATTTTTATCTAAAATTGATGTTCCCAAACGCGAGCAGTATTAATATAAAATTCTCAAATTAGGCTCGTATGTCCTTGACACGATAAAAAAGACAACTGTAAACATCCGAGGTATAACAATATCTAATAGAAAAACTTATCCTCGCTGACTAATATGAGTGTAAAGATATTACACATGGGTCTAACTTAACCCTAAAATCTAGCCAATGAAGAGAGAATTGTCCAAATCCATATATAGACCACCAATTCATTTTCAATCAATGTGGGATTCAACCCACTCTAACACCCCTTTATGCTAACGCGCAACTAGAGCATAGATCTGGAGCCTAAATGTGGATGGACCTGGCTTTGATACCATGTAAAATACAGAGCGAATATATCCATTTCCTTGTATAGTAAAACCTACTAAATTAATACTCGGTAAATTAATAATTTCTCTAAGATAATATTTTTCTCCGATCCCGACTTGGGCCAATGGAAAAAATTACTCATTTCGATAAGATAATAAGATAATATATTTTCAGAAGACCCCTATATAAATATATGGTCCCATTGATATTATAAATTAATAATTCTTTAAAAGTACAAATATATTTAAAAATTAATTTAGTGAAATATAATTTTATTGTGTTTTATTTTTTGTTAAAATTTAAATCTAGTTAAACTCATCTCTAACTTTTCTTATTGCATCCAAAAGTTCAGGTGTTGCCACGACTGCAAATGTCACCCCTCGAGGCTACCCCCTAGGTGTAACACAGGACCTAGGGTCACAAGTAACCCAAAGCTAACCCTGAATCTGGCATATCACAAGCATACTTAAATAATTCTTTTTAAGCAGAAGCATAACTGAAAGTTGAATATATTTAAAAGAGTTCAACTGAGAATATAATTGAGTTCAAATGTGGAACAATCCAAATACTGAATACTTACTCAATGTCTAAAAGCCTCTAATACTGATGAGCTGCTGGGACAAGTCCCCAGCTAATCTAATAATACTGAAAACTAAGTAATGAACATACTAACTCAAAAGCATAAAGAAATGTCCTCGAACTATGAGGACTCACCACTGAAGCTGCTGAGTAAGGACTAGAAGTCGAGCTAAGTGTTGTCTGGATGTTGAGCGTCTGAACCAACATCATGAAATGATGTAGCGCAAAAGTATGCGTCAATACTTTGAATATACTGAGCATGCAGGATATAGATACTAAGTTGAACAATATAAACTAAATATGGAAATAGGATGTACTGAAGTATAACTGAAAACTGGGCTAGATGCAATGACCAAGTACTAATCCTGAAGATAACATGCTGAACTGTATACTAAAGTAAATGTTGATAACATGGTCAATGCAATAAGAGTATGACTGTGGGAGCTACTACTAACCGACATAAACCACGTGAGCTAAACGTGGAGTCCGATGTATACCCCTCATCGAGAGGACCAAATATACCTTGCCAGGGGTATAAAGGCATGACTGTGGAGTGATCACTAAAAAGCTGATGCCCAACAGAGGGGACTTTTGAACCTATGGTGGCACGTATTTCTGGGCCTTTGAGGGTATGATGAACCCTAGTCCAACTCAGTGCTAAGTCTACTCCCAAATTAATATGTAAAGCTAACAGTGAGACTGATATACTGAGTAGCTCAAAATACTGACATGCTATCTCGGAATGCAACATAAATATACTGAAAGATATGGCATTCAAATTCTGAAGCATGATTTTCTGACTGATATTCCTAGCAAGTAAAATTCATGAAATACTTGTGATGAATACTAACTAGGTTTCTAAGTTCTTTACATGGGACTACATTAATTCTCCATGAAATTAGGTAATCAACGCAATGGAACTATAGCAACTAACTTTCAATGGATTCCCAAAATTTGGGAACCCTAGGTTTAAGCAATTTATGGAGAAACTGAAGAACTGGATGAATTCTACAGACCTAATGGGTGAAAGGAACCCACTAGTTAAATCCCACATACCTGGTGATGAAAAATACGGAGAAATCCTTTGGAGTTTGAGGCTGAACTTCGAAGAACACCTCTGCTTGTTCTTAGGAGACACAATCGCTTCTTTCTCTTCTTTTCTTTCTAAGTTGGATGATTTTTGAGAATGAGGGTTCTAGGTAGTTTATGACAAGGTTATTAGGCTTAGATTTAGTAAAGCGGCATAGTTTAGGCATCAAATGATGTAGTTTAAGTGCCCAACGCATAGGGGAAATAGACCAATATGACCCTGACTTAAAAGTTGATGCATTGACTTCAAGACCAGCTTCACGGCCCGTATAGTGGTTCATGAAGCTTCAGTAGCCTGACAGTGTTCCACTAAATTGAGCATAACGTTTTACTCTGAACTTCAAATTGGGCAAACTTTGTGGCGTGCTAAAAGATATGATCATTTGAAGTTGACCCTAAACTCAAAATCTGATGGATGACTTGTACGGACCACTATACGGACCATACAAGGCACCACGGGCCGTTTAGTGGCTCGTGGTGAGTGACCCTCACCTTGGTTGCCTTATGCAGTCCTTCACGATGCCTAATACGGGTCGTGGTCCCCTCCACGGGCCGTCTAAGGTCTCGTGAAGGGTCAAAGGTCCACTTTGGGTTTGTGGACTTACCCATTTGCCCTTTTCAGCCCTTTCTTCAAGTCTAAGGTGTTACAATATCTCCCCCTTGGGATCATTCTTCCTCGAATGAAGACTAAGCAAGCTGAATTTGGAGGGAAAGAGCTGCAATCCCTATCAACTGAGTACTAGAAACTGATATCTAACTGAACTGAGTTCCATGAACATGCAATTATGCTTAAATGCACGGATAACTGGGGGAAACAAGATACTGAGACTGAATTACACAAAAGTAAACTAAGAGACAACAGATGAGCTGTTACCTCAAGCAGAAATTGAATCGGATGGAAAAAGATGGGGATACTTTGTCTTCATAGCTGCTTCTGCCTCCCAAGTAGCTCTCTCTGTGGACAAATTCCTCCACAAAACCTTTACTGAAGTGACTTCCTTATTTCTCAACCTACGAACCTGACAGTCAAGAATCTCAACTGAAATCTCCTCATAGGTGGTGCTATCCTTCACAGCTGTACTTTCTAAGGGTACTATCGATGCCGGATCACCCACACACTTCTTCAACAAGGAAATGTGAAAGACTAGATGAACCGCTTCTAGTTCTGTTGGAAACTTTATCTCATAAGCCATATTACCAACCCTTTTCATGATTCTGTAAGGACCTACATATCTGGGACTAAGCTTCCCTTTCTTGCCAAATCTCATCACCCCTTCATGGGTGACACCTTTAGGAAAACCCAATCATCGATTTCAAACCTTAAGTCCCTTCTCCTTACATCTGCATAGGAGTTCTGACAACTCTGAGTTGTCTTTAGTCTATCTAGGATGAGCTGAACTTTCTCCGAAGCCTCATGAACCGAATCTGGCCCAACCAAGGCTTCTTTACCTACTTCAAACGAACCAACCGGAGATCTGCATCTACGCCCATACAATGCCTCGTAAGGGACCATCTGAATATTGTGAAGGAAACTGTTATTATAGGAAAACTCCATAAGAGGTAGGTGATCATCCCAACTACCCTTGAGATTGATCACGCAAGCTCTGAACATGTCCACAAAGGTCTGAATTGTATGCTCTACCTAACCATCCTTCTATGGATGAAATGCTATACTGAGATTTACCTGAGTACCAAGACCTTTCTGAAACGATCTCAAAAAAAGAGAGGTAAACTGAGGATCTCTATCTGAGATGATAGACAAAGGAACCTCATGCAACCTTACTATCTCGTTGATGTAGAGTCTAGCGTAGTTCTCCACTGAATTTGTAGTCTTGACTGCCAAGAAGTGAGCTGACTTAGTGACTCTTTCCACTATCACCCAAATAAAGTCATGCTGTCTGCGAGTATGAGGTAAACCCGTAATGAAATCCATGTTCACCACTTCCCATTTCCAAGTAGGAATGCTAATCTCTTGAGTCACACCTCCTGGTTTTTGATGTTCTACCTTAACTTGCTGATAGTTGGGACACTTAACCACAAAATATGTGATGTCTTTTTTCATGTCATTCCACTAATAGACTTCCCGTAGATCACGGTACATCTTAGTGGCACCTGGATGAATAGAATATCTGGAATTATGGGCTTCTGTAAGGATCTGCTATCTCAACTCACCCACATTAGGAACACATAAGCGACCCTGGTAACGAAGCACACTATCTCCCCATTGGGAGAAAACCTCAACTCTCTACTGATGAACTGCACCTTTCAACTGAAGCAATATATGATCATTATCTTATTTCTCCTTAACCTCTGCTACCAATGAAGATTCTCATCCATTCTGCTCTATCACACCACCATCTGACGTGTCCATCAAGCAAACTCCTAAGCAATCAAGATGGTGAAAATCTTTGGCTAATTCTTTCTTCTCTTCCTCAATATGTGCCACACTACCCATGGATAGTCTGCTGAGGGCGTCATCCACTACATTGGCCTACCCGGATGGTAGAGCACATTCATGTCATAGTCTTTGAGGAATTCAAGCCATCTCCTCTAACGAAGATTCAACTCTTCCTGGGTGAACACATACTAGAGTCTCTTATGATCTGTGAACACATCAACATGAACACCATACAAGTAGTGTCTCCAAATCTTTAGGGCGAACACTACGGCTGCAAGCTCGAGGTCATGAGTCGGGTAGTTCTTCTCATGGACATTAAGCTGTCTAGAAGCATAAGCTAGGATCTTACCCTGCTGCATCAACACACACCTTAGGCCGACCCTGGATTTAACACATTAAACCACATCACCGTCTGAACCCCATGGTAGAGTCAAGATAGGAGTTGTAGTCAACCTGGTTTTCAATTCTAAGAGATTTTCTCACACTCATCTGACCACTAAAGTTTGACCTACTTCTGGGTCAACTTGGTCAATGGGGCAGCTATGGATGAAAATACTTCAACAAATCTCGTGTAGTAACTGGCAAAACCCAAGAAACTTCTGATATTAGTCGAAGAGGTGGGTCTTGGCCACTGCTTTACTACCTCAATTTTATGAGAATCCACTCGAATCCCTTCGCTGGATACCACATGACCAAGGAAAGCAACCGACTGTAACTAGAATTCACATTTGCTAAACTTAGCGAATAGTTAGTGATCTTTGAGCGTTTGTAGAACAACTCTCAGATGAGTCGCATGCTCTTCCTCATTTTGAGATAAACGAGGATATCATCAATAAAGACGATTTCGAACAAGTCCAAATACTGCGTGAACACCCTATTCATTAAGTCCATGAAAGCTACAAGAGCATTTGTTAGTCCAAAAGACATAACTACAAATTCATTGTGACCATACCAAGTCCTGAAGGGACTATTCGGGATGTCACTATCTATGACTCTATGCTTATGATAGCCGGATATGAGGTCTATCTTAGAAAAGCAAATAGCACCCTGAAGCTGGTCGAACAAATCATCAATCCTGGGGATGGGATATTTATTCTTGATTGTCACTTTGTTGAACTGACGATAGTCAATGCACATCCTAAGAGAATCATCTATCTTATGCACGAACAACACTGAAGCACCCCACGGAGAGATTTTGGGTCTGATGAAGCCCTAATCTAGATGGTCTTTCAACTGATCTTTCAGTTCCTTAAGCTCAGCTGGAGCCATTCCTTAAGGAGGAATTGAGATAGGCTGGGTATCTAGAAGGAGATCTATTCCGAAGTAAATCTCCCTTTCGTGAGGAACTCTGGGAAGGTCTTCTAGAAACACTTCTGGAAACTCATTCACCACTGGGACTGACTCAAGAATTGGGGTTTCGGAGTTTGAGTTCTTAACCAGAACAAGATGATAGATATACCCTTTGGAAATCATTTTCCTGGCCTTAAAGTATGAGATGAATCGACTTGCATGCACTGAGTTGCTACCCTTCAACTCTAAGATTGGCTCGTTTGGAAACTGAAACTGAACAATCCAAGTTCTACAATCGACTGAGGCATAATAGGAATGTAACCAATCCATGCCTAGGATGATATCAAAGTCTATCATTTCTAGCTCTACAAGGTCCATTGAGGTGACTTTTTTAGAAATTGTGATAGGGCACTTTCTGTATACCCTTCTAGCTATTAGTGGGTCACCAACTGGAGTAGAGACTAGGAAGGGTTCTGGGAGAGTTTCTGGACTAATATCAAAGTTTACATCTATATAAGGAGTTACAAAAGAAAGAGTAGCCCCTGGATCTAACTGTAATACCCCGGATTCAAGGGTGGAAATTTTTTGGATTTTCTAGGTTCTGGTGCTAGTGATGGAGGCCACCTACGGACCGTAGATGGACTGGCGAACCGTAGGTGGGGACCGTAGATGGCCAGCCCAAGTTTTCAAAAATGTCAAGTTTCAGAACCTTAACGACGGTCTACTAGGACGGCCCATCGATCTTTCAACGAGTCATAGATAGGTCTCGTAGGTCTCCTCCAAACTTAGTCAAATTCTTAATCCATAAGTTCTGACCTACGGTTGGAGTGTACGGACCGTGGATTAATCCACGAGCCGTACATTGGACCCGTCGTTGCATGGTCCAATTTTTTAGCCTCTAAATCTATGTACGGAGGGACAGTACGGGTCGTAGGTCCAACTATAGGTAGGTGCCCGACAGTTATTTTAAAGGGGTCTTTTGGTCTTTTTATCCAATGACTTATTTACTAACTTAAGTTGGTTCCCCTCATTCTCTAACACTATATAAGTCTATTCAATCCTAAAATCTACCTTTTCCATCCACTTTACAAAATTCCCCAAACCCTCCTCTCTCAAATATTTCTCTCTATAGAAGATAGAAGAAGAAGAAGAAGAAGAAGAAGAAGGAGGCAAGCTAGGGTTCAAGAAATCAAGCTTTCTTCATCAAATTTCTTAAGGAATTGAGACCCTAAGGTATGATAGTGTTTATCCATGGAGCCCTTTTCTCCATGGAGTCCCTAAAATCTCCAATCTTCAAAGTTAGAAGTCCTTAATTGAATTAGGGTTTTCTTCCATGTCATGAGTTCCTTGCAATGATGATTGAATTGATTGATTGATGAACTTTGGAGTATAAATTAAGTGAATTTTATGAAATTAGATGACTCCCCATGAACCCATGCCAATTTACCCAATTTCAAAATTATGTTGTTGTTGGTGGGTTGAATTATGAAGTTTTGAATGTTATGAAGTCTCTATGAATCTATGCATGAAATATGATTTCTAAGTTATGCTTTTCATGATGAGATTATGAATGACCTAATGATGGTTTTATGAAAGTAAGCATGTTCAAACAAAAACTATGATTTTCCTCTATTATGTGGGTTCCTTCAATTATGGGTAAATTGCATTGTTTATGGCTTTCTAAGCATGAGTTTGTATTGAAATGCATGATTTAAGGTGAATTATCATGAATATATGTGAACCCTATGATTTGCAAGTTATGAGCATGATGAACTATGTAAAGATGAAGTTGATGAAATCATGTATGTCAATTATGAAGCTAATGATGAATTAAGGGTGCCTTGAGAATGAAGTACCAAAGTTTATAATATGTTGATGTTATGGTTGAGTTGTGAAAGGGTTTCTCACGTAATACTTCAACTATGAATATGAAGTGAACAAGAGGCGATTACCCATGTTCTTAAGGAGCTATTCTAATGAAGGGACAAGAGGCGATTACCCATGTTCCCTAGCATAGATAAGAGGCAATCACCCATGTCTACTTATGATAAATAAACTATGTCTAATCCGTTGGAATTATGCTTAGCACCGAGTGTCCAAGTGGCGATTACCCATGTCCCATAAACTATGTGTCACCATAATATGATGGTCTTTGATAGACACAAGTTAGTGGATCCACATAAGATAAAAAGTTATGGTCTTGCCTTGGCAAGTATGACAGCCTTTTTCGGTGTAGGGTAGACACCGGACTCCATGTTGATAGCTCACATGGTCTTATATGTCAGTTAAGGCTACTTCCCACAAACTACTAAGAACTAAAAGTGTTGTTACGATGTTTCTCAAGTAAAGTAAATATGCTAGGCTGCTTTGACCTTGGTTTAACCTTTATGCTTTCTATACTTTATCATGTTTAGCTTGGTCATTGCATCTCATGAAAATATCCCGTTTTAGCATGTTTTAAATGTTTATGTGCATTGCTATCATATTTGGTACTTGATTGTACTAACGCATACTCTTGCCTACATTGACTTGTTAATGTAGGTACCGGCGATTCTCTATTTATTCGTTGCTAGAGCTTAGTAGAAGAATGTTGAAGACTTGGTGAGTCCTCATCCATTTGAGGACATAGCCTAGTTGCTTCTTACTTTCATGTTCTTTCATTTTTGTATTGTATTGGGTTACGTCCCGAACTTCATTTCCCTTTCTTATGTTAGATTGGCTTTAAGACATGAGATGAAGACTTCCGCTCTTATTCTTAAAAGCTTTGATATGACATTGTCTTTTGAACTTTCAATATCTATGATCTTGTATGTATGTATGCTAAGTGGCTTGTATGAGGCATTTCGGGATCTTGTAAGCAATGTCACATGTAGGGGGTACCTAGGGTTGTGACAAACTTGGTATTCAGAGCACAAGGTTTTAGAAAGATCCTAGGATGCCTCATGAGCCGCGTCAAGTAGAGTCTTATTCATGAGTGTGAAGCTTGACACATTTATGAATGAGAGGTTATAAGACGTTTAAGAAACTTCACTTCTTTCATTACTCCTAAGTTGTGCCATAGAGTTTAATTCTATATATCTCTCTTAATCCCTATCTTATGCATTTTAGGATATGGCGACTCAAAGAGCTTATGCTAGAAGAAATGTGGGAGAGAATGTGGATAACCAAGCTCCTCCTTAAGCTCCACAAGTTTCGATCGAACCTTTGGCCAAACAAGTGTCTAATGCGGAGTTTATGGCTGGTTTTCAAGTGTTGGCCCAAGCCGTGATGGCTCAAGCCAATAGAGAGGTTGTGGCTCCTGTGAACCCAAATGTGTGTACGACATCATCAAGGGTGAGGGACTTCACTCTGATGAACCCTCCGGATTTCATGGTTCTAAGGATGAAGAAGATCCTCAAGAGTTCATCGATGAGGTGTACAAGGTGCTAATGATTAGAGGGGTGACGCCGGAGGAGAAGGCGGAGTTGGCCGCTTATCAACTCAAAGGTGTTGCTCAAGTTTGGTTTAACCAATGGAAGAGTGAGAGGGCAGTTAATGAGGGTCCTCTTGATTGGGAGAAATTTAAGGTTGCTTTTCTTGATAGGTACTTTTCCCTTGAGATGAGGGAGGCAAGAGTGCTTGAGTTCATCAACCTTCATCAAGGAACCATGAGTGTGAAAAAGTATGCTATGAAATTCACACAATTTTCCCGATATGCTCCTTCCATAGTTGTCGATCCTAGGACAAGAATGAGTAAGTTTGTTTCGGGAGTGTGCGAAATGGTGGTTAAAGATTGCCGTACCGCCATGCTTGTCAATGACATGGATATTTCTCATTTTATGGTGTATTCCCAACAAATAGAATAGGAGAAACTCAAGGAAAGGTCTAGAGAGGCAAAGAGGGGTAGGATCGATGATGGTAACTTTTCACATTCAAGGTCCGATGGACATGGTCGTCCTAGACTTCGACAACGGTTTTCCGGTCGAGGTTCCTCCAATGTTCCTCCCAAGTCCAACAAAGATAGGGTGTCTAACCCTAAGCCTCAAGGAGGAAATGGTGGTGGCTCTTCATCGACTACTTGTACTAAGTGTGGGAAGAAGAATGAGGGAAAATGTCTAGCGGGTTCTAATGTATGCTTTGGTTGTGGTAAGACGGATCAAGATAAGGAATTTTCCCCTAGTGGCTAAAAATGAAGGGGATAACCGTCGACGAACTCAACCTCAAAATTCATTAGGTTCTAGTGGAAATCAAAATCAAAACCGATTCTATGCACTTCAAGCTCACCATGAGCAAGAGGGTTCTCTCGATGTGGTTATCGGTATGTTGAAAGTCTTTCACTTTGATGTTTATTCTTTGCTTGATCCCGGTGCTACTTTGTCTCTTGTGAAGCCATATGTGGCTATGAGGTTTGATGTTGTTCTAGATTGTTGCTAGATCCTTTTCATGTCTCTACTCCGATTGGTGAGTCCATTGTGGCTAAGAGAGTCTATAGAAACTTCCCCATCTCTCTATCTCATAGAGTCACTTATGTCGATCTTGTAGAGCTAGATATGTTTGATTTTGATGTCATTCTTGGGATGGATTGGTTGTATTCTTGTTATGCTTCTATTGATTGTAGGACCCAAATAGTCAAGTTTCAATTTCCAAAATGAGCCTATCCTAGAGTGGAAGGGGGGAAAATCTATGGTTAAAGGTCAATTTGTGTCATGTCTTAAAGCTATAAGGATGATCTCTATGGGTTGCATATATCATCCTTTTAGGGTGTAGGATGTAGATTACGAAGCCCCTACTCTTGAGTCAGTCCCTGTTGTTAATGAGTTTCCAGAAGTGTTTCCTAATGATCTACCCGGTATTCCTCTCGAAAGGGAAATAAACTTCGGTATTGACCTTCTCCCGGATACGCAACGTATCTCTATTCCTCCATTAAGAATGGCTCCGGTAGAACATAAGGAATTAAAGGAGAAATTGAAGGATTTTTTGGATAAGGGTTTCATCCGACCAAGTGTTTCTCCATGGGGTGCTCCGGTCTTGTTTGTAAGGAAGAAAGACGGTTCACTCTGTATGTGCATAGACTACCATCAATTGAATAAGATTACCATTAAGAATAAGTATCTTCTTCCAAGGATAGATGATTTGTTTGATCATCTTCAAGGTGCTAGTTACTTCTCTAAGATCGACCTTTGTTCTGGCTATCACCAATTGAGGATGAAGGAAGATTATATTCTGAAAATGGCTTTTCGGACTAGATATGGCCACTATGAATTCCTAGTGATGTTGATTGTATTGACAAATGCTCCGACCGCTTTTATGGATTTAATAAATAGGGTGTTTAGGCAATGTTTTGACATGTTTGTGATTCGGTTCATAGATGATATTTTGATTTACTCAAGGAGTGATGATGAGCATGCCGATCATTTCAGGATTGTATTACAAGTCCTCAAGGACCAACAATTTTTTGCGAAATTTAGTAAATGTGAGTTTTGGCTAAGGTCTGTGGCATTCCTTGGTCACATTGTTTTCGGTAAGGGTATTGAACTAGATCCAAAGAAGACAGATGCGGCTAAGAATTGGCCTAGACCTCTATCACCTTCGGATATTCATAGTTTCTTGGGTTTAGCCGGTTATTATATGAGGTTTGTTAAAGGTTTTTCTTTGATTGCTTCCCTATTGACGGCTTTGACTCAAAAAAAGGTTAAGTTCACATGGTCCAAAGCATGTGAGAAGAGTTTTCAAGAATCGAAAGATAGACTTACTTTGGCTCCAATATTGACTTTGCTGGAAGAGTCCGACTGTTTTATGGTTTATTGTGATGCCTCAAGAATTGTACTAGGATGTGTTCTTATGCAAAACGGAAAATTCATTACTTATGCTTCAAGGCAACTCAAGGTGTATGAAAAGAACTATCCCACTCATGATTTAGAATTAGCAGCTGTTGTGTTTGCTTTGAAGATTCGGAGGTATTATTTGTATGGTGTACATGTTGACATCTTTACCGACCATAAGAGTTCGCAATACGTGTTTAAACAAAAAGATCTAAATCTTCGCCAAAGGAGGTGGCTTGAGTTGTTAAAAGACTATGACATGAGAGTCCCCTATCACCCCGACAAGGCTAATGTGGTGGCGGATGCTCTTAGTCAGCTATCTATGGGTAGTGTTGCTCATGTTGAGGATTGTGAGAAAGAGTTAGTTTGTGATATTCATAGACTGGCCCGATTGGTTGTTTGGTTGATTTATTCCACTAAAGGTGGTGTTATGGTTCACAATGGTTCCGAATCGTCTATTGTGTATGATGTGAATGCTAAATAAGATCTTGATCCTAATTTTGTTGAGTTGAAGGAAGCGGTGCTCAAAAAGTCCATTGAGGCTTTCTCCCAAGGGGGAGATGGTGTACTTCAATATGAAGGTCGATTGTGTGTACCCGATGTAAATGACTTAAGAGGGCAAATTTTATCGAAAGCCCATATTTCTCGATATTCCATTCACCCGGGAGCTACCAAGATGTACCGTGATTTGCGGGAGGTCTATTGATGGAATGGGATGAAGAAGGATATTGCGGAGTTTGTGGCTGAATCTCCTAATTGTCAACAAGTGAAAGCTGAGCACCAAAAGTCGGAAGGTTTGACCCAAGATATTAGTATTCCTACTTGGAAGTGGGAAGATGTGAATATGGAGTTTATTGTTGGTTTACCACGCACCCGGCGAAAATATGATTCGATTTGGGTTATTGTGGATCGTACGACAAAATCAATCCATTTCATTCCCGTCAAGGTTTCTTATTCGGTGGAGGATTATGCTAAGTTGTACTTGAGAGAGATGGTTAGGTTGCATGGAGTGCCTTTATCCATTATCTCCGATCGTGTTGCACAATTTACTTCACAATTTTTTAAATTCTTTAAAAAGGGCCTTGGTACTCGTGTTAAGCTTGGTACGACCTTTCATCCCCAAACCAATGGGCAAGCGGAGCGTACTATCCAAACTTTGGAAGATATGTTTAGAGCTTTTGTAATTGATTTCAATGGTAATTGGGATGATCATTTGCCTTTGGTTGAATTTGCTTGTAATAATAGCTACTATTCTAGTATTGGTATGGCTCTATTTGAAGCTCTCTATGGTAGGAGCTGTAGATCTCCTATAGGTTGGTTCGAAGTTGGTGAAGTCGCTTTGATAGGTCCCAAGTTGGTGCATGAGGCTGTGGAGAAAGTTCGACTTATTAGAGAAAGGTTGGAAACGACCCAAAATCGACAAAAGCCCTATGCCAATGTTAGAAAGAGAGATTTAGAATTTGATGTTAATGATTGGATTTACTTAGAAATTTCACCCATGAAGGGTCTAATGAGGTTTGGAAAGAAAGGGAAGCTTAGTCCCCGTTATGTAGAACCATATCAAATTTTGAGACACGTTGGTAAGATTTCCTATGAACTTGATTTGCCTAATGATTTGTCATCGGTGCATCCGGTTAATTTGTGATAAGGCCGAAGTGAAATGGCTCCGGCTAGTGATCTAAATACCGAAGGGAAATGGTTCCGGCAAGTGCTATTTTATAATAAAAGCCGAAGGTAAACGGTTCCGGCTAGTGACATTGTGCCGAAAGGAAATCGTTTGGGCTAATGTCAACCTTTGTGAATCTATTTGATGCATATGATTGGGCTTTTTGTTGTGTTTTATTGGTTTAATTGATATGTGAGTTGAACATGTTGCTATTTGCGATTGAAATGTTTTGTACTTGAGAGTAATGACTTGAACTTATCGGTTGTTGAAATGTGACTTTTGGTCTATGATCTTTGAGCTCTTAGACTTGTGTGTTGCAGAACTGTTAGGTTGGACTGATTTATGTGCTGATTGTAGTTTGTAGAGATTCAGTTGGGATGGAAAGGAGTATTCAATTTAGCTAGGTTTCCTAGTTTATTAGGTTGTTTGCTGGGTACCGTGCTGGTGGTACTCGCTCCTTGATGCTTGCTGCTTGCTTCTTCTTCTTCTTCTTCTTCTTCTTCTTCTTCTTCTTTCTTCTTTTTTCTTCTTCTTATTCTTACTTCTTGGTTCTTGGTTCTTGCTTGTTGCTTCTTCTTCTATTTCTTCTTCTTTCTTCTTTTTTCTTCTTCTTATTCTTGCTTCTTGCTTCTTGGTTCTTGCTTGTTGCTTCTTCTTCTATTTCTTCTTCTTGCTTGTTGCTTCTTCTTCTATTTCTTCTTCTTCTTCTTCTTCTTGCTTCTTCTTCTTCTTCTTCTTGCTTCTTCTTGTTTTTATTGCTTCTTGATTCTAGCTTCTTCTTCTTCTTCTTGCTCTTTCTTCTTGCTTCTTGCTTCTTGCTTCTTCTTCTTCGTGCTTCTTCTTTTGCTTCTTGCTTCTTCTTCTTCTTGCTTCTTGCTTCTTGCTTCTTTCTTCTTCTTGCTTCTTCTTCTTGCTTGTTTTTCTTTGTTCTTCTTCTTCTTCTTCTGCTCCTCCTCCTCCTCCTCCTTCTCCTTGTCCTTCTCCTTCTCGTTCTTTTTCTTCCACCTCCTCCTCCTACTCCTCTTCCTCCTCCTCCTCCTTCTCCTCCTCCTCCTCCTTCTTCTTCTTCTTCTTGAGAGGTAGTTGCTTGTCCTTTATTTATGCCTCGTTCTATTTAAAAAGTAAAGACATTTGAGACTTGTATTTATTTTTTAAATTTTATTTTTATTTTACTGGCTTATATACGTGACAATCAGATTTTGAGGTGTTGTTTAGAATGAATAAGTTTTTCATTTTTGTTTTGTTCTTGTTTGAATTATTTTCGCTTTTTTTTCATTTTTCGTTGAGTTGAGGCTTACTTGTCTTGGTAGGAATAGACAAGTACCGTCACGTCCATTTTTTGGTCATGACACCATGTCGGTCCAATTACTAAGTTTACCCTCTCCAATATTTCAAAGTTGGGTAACTACCCTAAAATTGAAAACCTGGTAACTTTCCACTCAAGAAATGGTATTCAACATCTTGTTCTTGAGTTCCAGAGGGATAAACCATACAAGTTGCCTTCCTCATTTTTCACATGTTTGGAAATGAGACATTTGAGTCACCGTCATTCTTCAATTCAGCCTCCACCCGCCTTCAAAGGATTTAATGTAAATATTTGCATGTTAAATAAGGTGTTATAAGGTGGATGCAGTAGCATATGGCTGTGTTGTGCAAACTTTAAATTTATGTTGTTATTGTTTTGTTTAGTGTTATGTTGTCCTAGTTTGATTCTCCATACATTTATTATTTCATTATGGAAAACATGAATCTTTCATCCTTTACTTAACAATTTTGTGCTATAATGGTAGAGAGACATGTAATTCTCAAGTTTGGAGATTTGATTTCAAATCTACCACTTCTACGCAACTTCAATTTTAGTTATCCAACGTGTTGGCTTAATATCTTATTTACTTTCATATGGAGTTTATCCTGTTCTGCAACTATTTTGTTCCAGATAATTGATCTTTTCACTTATACTTTAGTAAGGTCTGCATAGTCATTTGTATGTTTTCCCCCTATTTCGACTTCAAGTTAATATATAATTAATTTACAATTACAAATTATAGATATTTACTGTATTTCTTAATAAACCTACACATAAATATATATTTCATATCTATCTGGCTTTTTTTACATACCCAACTAGATTTGCATTTCTATATCTATCTATCTATATTACTATAAAAGTACTAGTTCTGGGCAAGTGCGTTGCACGTGTGTCCCATGTAATCTTGAAAAAATTTTCTATGGTAGCTTCCTCTAATCCCATCTATGTCTTTCTATCAATTAAGAGGAAAAAAAATAATATAAATATTATATGTATAAAGCATAAACGAACATATGAGAAAGAACAAAATTTAATAAGGGATGAAGGAGTTTGTTCTCCTCATTATATTTGTTTAGTGGTTGTTGGTCTTATCAAAAACTTCCTTTGATCATGTCTTCTTGGTATTTTGTCTCTTTATTATAGTCTCAATTTTTTGACCTTTTTCATATTTATTTTTCTACTTTTATTCTTCACCAAATCTGATTTCGATTCTCTATTTTTAATCTTTTACAGATTTCACTTTTCTTTGAGTGATTATTTCTTCAATTATAAATACATAATTAATACCAAAGATATATAATTAGAAATACACGTAAATGATAATTATAATGTAACAAAAATATCGCAATTACTCTATATTAAATTCATAAAAAATGGAGTGGGAATAAAGAATAAGAATAGTTAATAAGATTAAGAAAGTGACAAAAGGTTGAAATTTTAGCGTAATTAATCAGAGAGTTAAGAAAATAATTTCTAAATGTCTTTCCAATAGTCCATTATTGAGCACCACAGTTAGCATATAATAGAGTTTGTCATTTATTATATAGATTTTCTCACATTATCTTAATATATTTAAATAAAAAGAATGCATATCTAAAAATAAAAATAATTTGCAGCGCCACCAGAAGCAAGGATTTTCCTTTTATTTATTTATTTCCAAAACTGCCCTTCCCATCTACAATAGGAACGCCGCTTCATCCTTCAACAACCTCTTCTCCTGTTCATTATTTTACCATTCTTGTCGCTCTTCATGAATGTTGCGCCTGTTTACAACAACCAGCCCGCCTATGTGGCGCCCTGACAGATAAGGATTCTTATAAGTCACAACTTTTCAATAAAAGTCAGAACTCTTTAGAAAAGTCAAAACTTTTCACAAAAGTCACAACTTTTCACAAAAGTCACAACTCTTCATTTTTCAGTTACACCTTTAAAAACCCAATACTTAATTCCAAGGCACCAATAGAAGACAAAGAAAATTGATTTCCATTGCAATGCGACATTACTACTCTTGTACCTCTCAGTCCACAACTCATAATGATGCTGGAATGGTTGAATTCATTACATTTGGTTCTTTAGTTAGCAAAAGTTCTATTTTTGCCACTATTATTTGTAGGTTTTTTTCTGCTATCGGGGAGTCAAAATTCAAATACATTAATTAAGCTTCGTATGAAGTGTGTTTCGTTCCTCAAAGTTTACTTCCTCCTATTTTATAAAGCTTAATCTTTACTGTAAGTCATAATGATTCATGTAACTATTGCAATTTCGTTTAGCTATTTTGGTGACTTTTGTTGAACTCTATTAAAAATTCCAGCAAGGGTAATTGAATGTTGATCTTCTCTTTTGTCCCTTTCTACATGCTTCTTCATAAAAATAATGAAAATTGATTTCAATTACAATGCCACATTCCTACTCTTGCACCTCTCAGTTCACAACTCGTAACGCTACTGGAATGGTTGAATTCATTACATTTGGTTCTTTAGTAAACAAAACTTCTATTTCTTCTATTATTATTTGTAGGTTTTTCCTTCTATAGGGGAGTCGAATTCAAATACATTAATTAAGCTTCTTATGAAGTGTGTTTCATTCCTCAAAGTTTTTCTTCCTCCTATTTCATGAAGCTTAATCTTTTACTATAACTCATAGTGATTCATGTAACTATTGCAACTTTTTTTTGCTATTTTGCTGACTTTTTTGAAACTCTGTTAAAAATTCTAGTAAGGATGATTGAAAATTGATGTTCTCTTTTGTCCCTTTCTACATGTTTCTTCATAAACTTTTCAAAAAAATTGCTTGTGGGCTGTGTTATATTTATTAAAACACAACAATAAATAAGTGATAACTAATACAGAATCAATGGCGAAGTTTGTTAAAAGAACAAATAGATTGCTTATTTGCTTGCCACATTTAGTATATTATTTTGATTATTTTATCTTAGGTACAATCATTTTGTATGTCATTGCACTCTTTCTAGAATATTTGTTTCGAGGCAAATATTCCATTTCTTTTATCGCAAGTTGACTAATTTGCCATATTTCTTCCTCTCTTCTTTTTGGGCATAATAAGAGATTATGTTTTCTTGAAACTAACAGATGCCCAAATTACACTATAACAAAAATAATTTTTATCGGCAATAAATATGCATATTAACGAAGAGTGCTAGATCTTTTACCGACATTAATTAAATGACATTAGATTCAATGTTGCTATAGACTTTAGGGACATTTATAGACAGTACTAATATCCTTTGAAAATACATATTTAGCGGTAATTAAGCTATTAATTGCTGTTAAAGATCATTTTTTTCTAGTGATAACTCTTTCTTTTGGCTTCTATCAATTAAATTTGTGAACTGTAAACTTGGATATAGTCCGACAGACTATCTTTTTGAAAAAGATGTTAAGCAACATGCCTTTTTCTTCTTGATTGCTACAAAATTAAGGTCGTCTTTATTATTATTTGTGGATATTTATGAGTTCAAGTGCTCACACAAATATGCTGTGAGATTTTAATATGTTTTATATCAAAATTTGATTTATGATATCCAGTTGTGAACAGTTCTATTCAGATGCCACCTACTGTTTGGTTGATCATTGCATTAATTCTTTGTAACTGCATACTATAATCATAACAATAACTATGGTTCAATTCCAAATAAGTTGAGGCCAGTGATATGAAATCTTAGTAATAGTAATAACTATTCTGAGATAATGAGGAAAAACCTTTATGATACTAACAATTTTAGGATCGTTTTTAACTTACATAAGATACGGCATACTATAATAAAAAAGAAATTGATGGAGGTTCATAAGAAAGGAGCCGAAGGTCCTCCATTTGAATTTAATTAATTATGTTTTTGTATGGACGTGACGTTCCACTTTACTTGGGAGTGTTGTCGTCTGAGGCTTTTTGGTCTCTTCTTTAACGTCTGATGTTGTTTTTTATAACTTCTTGGAATTTAAATTTTTTTGTTACTTTTGACCAACTATTTACATGGAGATTTTTTTAGACTTCTTTCTTAAACTGAAAATCACTTGATGACTCATAATTTTTTTATAACAACAATGACAATTAAAAAAATATAGCACTTTAAGATTTCAGAGAAACACATTGCCTAAAGAAAAAATGTTCTTGAAAATGTAGTGTATGTATTAAATATTAAGATTACCAAATGATCATATGTAAACTTAATAAAATAGTTTAATCTCGAGTGAAACACGGGTAATTTACCTAGTTTTAATATATATAGCTCTTACATATTTTAGAAGTATTTATGTTTTATGCATGTATCGAATAATACCTATAGAATCACATGACAAACTGATAAGTAATATATATATATATATATGAGGCCACACACAAGCCACTTAGCATGCATCATACAAGATAATAGAAATATAAGATTTTAGAAATAACAACATTTCATATAAAGGAGTTTGATAAAAAATGGAAATCTAAGCATAAGTCTCAATAAGCCATCTACTACATCAATGGAATGAATCTGGGAAGAAACCTAAATAAAGTTTGATAACTGAAATGACATAAAACTATAAATGTGACATTGTCCTCGAAGTATGAGGACTCACCAAGACTTCAATTCTCTAATACTATCACTAGCCACGAATGTAGGGAGAAACATCAGATCCTACATTAGTGAAACAATGTAGGCAAAAGTGTGCGTTAGTACATTTAATGTAACAAGTATGATAACAATAAATAAGAGATATGAAATCATCCTAAAAAGGGACTTTAAATGACATGCAATGACTAAGATAATTCATAAAAGAGTCAGGCTAGAAAACATAAATCACAACCATGGTCAATGCAAGCCAAACATCTTTAAAACACATTTGAGATACTTTTAGAAAGTAACCTTAGTTCATTATTATGGGAAGTTACCCTTAACCAACATAGACAGCGTGAGGTATAACATGGATTTCGGTGTCTATCCCACACCGAAAAGAGATTGTCCTCCTTGCCAAGGTAAGGGCCATGAGTTTGAGCAAAAGTGGATCTACCAGTTAAAGTCTATCTAAGACAATCATCCTATGGTGGCACATAATTTATGGGACATGGGTAATCACCGCTTGTCCACTCGGTGCTAAGCATAAATTCCACGGAATAGTCATTAATCATAATTATCTTATTATCCATGGAAAGGCACAACATAGTAACCAATCCAAGCTAGTATTCATTATAATAGCTCCTTAGTCTTAATTCAACTTAGGTGCAAAAACCTTTCGACCTTATGAATTATTTTTGTGAGAAACCCTTTCACAAATCAACAACAACATCAATGCTTCAATCTCTAAGAAACCTTAAATCTATTTTATCAATTTCCTGAGAAAACATGCATATCTTCATAAACTCATCTTTCATAGTTCAAAAGTCTCATCATATGTTCATAGTCTAGAAATCATGGATCCTGCATGGATTCATGTGAATTCAACTTAGAAACATGTAATTACTTCAATTCATGCATAAAAATATAGAAAACAATCCATTGAATCATAATTGAAAGGAACCCATGATATTGAAGGAAACCCTAATTTCAATTTGGAGATTCTAACTTGTAAAATTGTAGAATTTAGGAACCCTATGGAGGAAAGAAGTCCATAGGTGAATACTATCCTACCTTGATGTCAACAACCTACAATTAATGGTGAATTTGGAGACTTGATCTTGAAACCCTAGTCTTCTTCTTCTTTCTTGGGCTTGAGAGGTTTTGGGGGGATGTACTTTGTCAATCTTTGGGGATTTTGGAGAATGAATTGAAGTGGGCATATTAGGGGTTTAAAAAAATTATATAGAGCTTAGGGTAGAAGACAAAACAGCATAGTATTGAGTTAAAATAATTAGGAAAAAACCCAAAATCCCCTTTAAAACAACTGCCAGCCAGACTCATTCTACGGTTTGGACCTACAGTCTGTAGGTCCTTCTACAGACCGTCTTGGTCAACCATAGAAAGATTTAGAAACTATTATTTAGACCAACTTTTGACGGAACCCATGTATAGTTCGTAGGTCTTCCGATGGTCCGTACATGCCAATCGTAGAAACCCACTTTAGGCCTTAGAATTTAATCAAGTCTGGGAGTGGCATACGAGACCTACCTATGACTCGTACAAAGATTTACGGACCGTCCTGGCGAACCATCAAAAGGGTTTTGAGTCTTCATTTTAGAAAATCATCTTCCCACTTCCTACGGTTGCCATCTACGGCCCGTAGAAGCTTCTACGGTCCGTAGGTGGGAACCGTAGACATAACCTGAAGCCTAAAAATTTATTTTCTCCCTTTTCCAAATTTTGAGGTGTTACAATATCTCCCCCTTGGGGACATTCGTCCTCGAATGGAACTCAAGGCAACATAAGAAGGGTAGGAACATGATCTAACAGCCCAACAAGAATGCAATTTCATCAACATCACATAACCAAGAAGAAATATCAACTTGAAGCTCAAACATATTCAAAACCTCATTTCATAAGGTATCCATGCAATTCATGCTCTAATGCACATAATCATGAAGAAATCAATCATAGCCAATTTCAAAATCTCAAAAGCAAGTTTTCATGAGCATGCTTGCATGGGGAAACATTAAAATGACTAAGACATGAGGACGAACCATTAGGTACTAAATACCTCAAGCTAGAGTAGGATTGGAAGGAAAGAAATGGGGGTAACGTGACATCGTATCGGCCTCACCCTCCCAAGTAGCCCCCTAGACTCTTTGATTCCTATATAAGGCTTTCACGGATGGAACTTCCTTATTCCTTAATCTCTTAACTTGCCGGTCCAAAATTTCAACTGAAACCTCTTCATAAGAAAGACTCTCTTTCATACCAGGACTCTCCAATGGTACTATAGATGTCGGATCTTTAACACATTTCTTCAACAAAGAGACATGGAAAACGAGATGTACCAAAGCCAAATCATTATGCAAATCAAGTTTATAAGCAACCTTGCAAATTCACCTAAAATTCTGATATGGGCACACATAATGGGGACTGAGCTTCCCTTTCTTTCCAAACCTCATTACACTCTTCATGAGTGAAATTTTCAAGTAAACCCAATAATTAATATCAAATTCTAGATCTCTTCTTCTAACATCAGCATAGGACTTTTGTCGACTTTGAGCCATTTTTAACCTTTCTCTAATAAGCCAAACTTTCTTCATAGCCTCATGTACCAAATCAGGACCTATCAAAGCAACTTCATCAACTTCAAACCAACCTATAGGAGATCTGCACCTCCTACAATAAAGAGCCTCAAATGGAGCCATACCAATACTTGAATGATAACTATTATTATAAGCAAACTCAATCAAAGGAAAATGATCATCCCAATTTCCCTTGAAATCAATCACACAAGCTCTCAACATATCTTCCAAAGTTTGGATAGTACACTCTGCTTGCCCATCGTTTTGAGGATGAAAGGCCGTGCTAATCTTATTACGAGTACCAAGGCTCTTTAGGAAAGATTTTAAAAACTAAGAAGTTAATTGGATACCACGATCGGATATAATGGATAGTGGCACTCTATGAAACCTAACCATCTCCCATAGGTACAAGTTGGCATAGACTTCCGCCGAATAAGAAACCTTGACGGGAACAAAATGAGCCGATTTCATCATACGAACTACAATAACCCAAATTGAGTCATGTTCTCACTGGGTGTGGGGTAAAACCAATAATAAAGTCCATATTTAAATATTCCCTCTTCCAAGTAAGAATGCTAATATCTTGGCATAAACCTCCCGTCTTTTGATGCTCAACTTTCACTTGTTGACAATTGGGACACTTAGACACAAATTTCGCAATATCCTTCTTTATCCCATTCCACCAATATACCTCCCGCAAGTCACGGTACATCTTGGTGGCTCCCGGGTGAATGGAATATCGAGAACTATGGGCTTTTGATAAGATCTGCTCCCTCAAATTATCAACATTGGGAACACACAAATGATCTTGATATCGAAGCACACCATCTCCCCCTTGGGAAAAAGCCTCAACATAAATTTTAAGCACCGTTTCCTTCAATTCCATCTAGATTGAGTCAATACCTTCCTTTGTTTTCACATCTGACACAAAAGACGATTCTGAACTATTATGAACCATAACACCACCTTTAGTAGAATCAACCAACTGAACACCCAACCGGCACAATCAACGAACATCTCAAACCAACTTCTTCTTATTCTCCTCAACATGAGAATCACTACCGTGGATAGCCGACTAAGAGCATTCGCCACCACATTCGCCTTATCGGGTGATAGAGAACACTCATATCGTAATCCTTTAGAAACTTTGCAAAAATGTAGATCCTTTTGCTTTAACACATATTGCAAATTCTTGTGGTCGGTAAAGATGTCAACATAAACAACATATAAGTAATGCCTCCAAATCTTTAAAGCAAATACAATTGCCGCTAGTTCTAAATCACGGGTAGGATAGTTCTTTTCATAAATTTTAAATTGTGATGAAGCATAAGCAATAACTTTCCTATTTTGCAAAAGAAGACATCATAGTCCAACCCTTGAAGCATCACAATAAACCACAAACCCATCGGACCCTTCCGGTAAAGTCAACATCGGAGCGGAGGTAAGTCTATCTTTTAATTCTTGGAAGCTCTTCTCATATGCTTCTGACCATACAAAATTAAATTTCATTTGGGTCAATGCCATCAATGGAGAGGCAATCAAAGAAAACCCTTCCACAAACCTTCTATAATAACCGGCTAAATCCAAGAAACTTTGAATATCTTAAGGGGATAAGGTCTAGGCCAACTCTTAACCACATTCGTCTTTTTAGGATCTACCTCAATACCTTTAGCGGAAACAATGTAACCAAGAAAACCCACAGACCTCAACCAAAACTCACATTTACTAAACATTGCAAAGAGTTGTTGGCCCTTGAGGACTTGCAACTCAATCCTCAAATGATTGTTGTGCTCATCTTCACTCCTTGAATAAATTAAAATATAACCGATGAACATAATCACAAACATATCTAACTATTGTCTAAACACCCTATTCATCAAATTTATAAATGAGGCCGGAGCATTTGTCCAGCCAAACGACATTACCAAAAACTCATTGTTACCATACATAGTTCGGAAAGCAGTCTTTGGAATGTGATCTTCCTTCACCCTCAATTGGTGATAACCCAACCTAAGGTCAATCTTAAAGAAGTAACTCACTCATTGGAGTTGATAAAAAAAATCACCTATCCTTGGAAAAGGATACTTATTCCTAATGGGAACCTTATTATATTGACGATAGTCAATACACATATGAAGTGAACCATTTTTCTTTCGAACAAACAAAATTGGGGCATCGCATGGAGAGATACTCGATCGGATGAAACCCTTATCCAAAAAATCTTTCAATTGCTCCTTTAATTCCTTATGTTTTGCAAGAGAGATTCGGTAAGGAGAAATAGAAATAGGTTGCGTATCTAGGAGAAGGTCAATATCTAAGACAATTTCCCTTTTGGGAGGAACACAAGGAAAATCATCAAGAAACACTTCTGGAAACTCATTAACAACGGGGACTGACTCAAAGCGAAATCGATATGCCTAACCCGAATAAGATGGAATATGCAACCCTTTGAAATAGTCTTTCTAGCTTTAAGACAAGAAAAAAATAGACTCTTAGGCATAGAATTTCCCCCTTTCCACTTTAGGATGGGTTCAGTTTGAAACTGAAACTTGACCACTCGAGTCATAAAATCAGTATATGCATAACATGAATGCAACCGATCCATACCAATAATAATATCGAACTCTAACATATCAAGTTCTACAAGGTCAACGTGAGTAACTCTATGGGATAAGGAGACGAGACAATCTCTATAGACTTTCTTAGACACAATAGATTCACCAATAGGAGTAGAGACAGAAAAAGGGTCTAACAACACATCCGGAAGAATATCAAACCTTATAACCACATATGGCGTCACAAAATATAAGGTAGCACTGAGATCAAGCAACCCATAAACATGAATATTAAAGACTTTAAACATACCGATAACCACATCGGGAGAACCCTCTTGTTCTTGACAAGTTTGAAGTGCATAGAATCAGTTTTACTTCTGACTTCCACTAGAACCTAAAGAAGGATAAGGTTGAGCCCGCTGATGGTTATCTCATTCATTTTTAACAACGTAGGGACAATCCCTTATCTTGTAGTCTGTCTTGCCACATGTCACAATTCAAAGTACCTCCTAGACGTGACATGGAGTACAAGACCCCGAGAGGACTCAGACAAGCCACTTAGCATACATAATACAAGATCATAGAATTTAATGAGTTCAAAAAGGCGATTCCATATCAAAAGAGTTTAAGAAAATAGCGGAAGTCTACATATAGTCTCGAAGCCAATCTAAAATAGGAATGAAAAGAACGTTGGGACGTAACCCATACAAGTCTTTAAAGAATATGACATAAAAGTAAATGTGGCTACGTCCTCGAACATATAAAGACTCACCAATTCTTCAAGGTCTCTAATATCATGAACTAGCTACGAGAAGATGGAGACGAGTCGGATCCTACACTTATAAGAAAATGTAGGCAAGAGTATGAGTTAGTACAAACATGTACCAAGTATGACAACTATGCATAAAATCATGTAATCGTGTTTTCATAAAATTTCACCCCCTAGGCAGTGTCATCCATGAAACCACCTACTAATTGACCTATGGTTTATAGGTCAACCAACAAACAGTAGGTCAAGTGGTAGGTCACACTACATTTTAAAAAATTTGAATTTTCGTTCTTTTCGAATCTAGGGTGTTACATTATCTCCCCCTTGGGAACATTTGTCCTCGAATGGAAATCAAGACATCATAAGGAAGGTAGAAACAAGATCTAACAATCCAACAAAGAATGCAATCATATAAATGCACATATCCAAGGAGAAAACACAATTCGAAGCTAAAGCATGTTCAACACATAATTTCATGAAGGCTTAATGCAATTCACAATCAAATGCACATAATCATAGAGAAATCAATCAAGCTAGCTCATCTTCTCAAAATTTAATTCTTCATGAACATGCATAATCAAGGAATTATGGAAACAACTAGGACACATGAAACCAAAAGAATGAACCATGAGGAACTAGGTACCTCAAGCTAGAGTAGGGTCAGAGGGAAAGAGATTAGGATACCGGGACATCATATCGGCCTTGGCCTCCCAAGTAGCACCTTCAACTAATTGATTCCTCCAAAGAACCTTTACGGAAGCAACTTATTTATTCCTTAACTTCTGAACTTGCCGGTCTAAAATATCCACCGGAACTTCCTC
The DNA here is from genome assembly GCA_018342035.1 of Solanum appendiculatum. NCBI lineage: Eukaryota > Viridiplantae > Streptophyta > Magnoliopsida > Solanales > Solanaceae > Solanum > Solanum appendiculatum. Next base: position 21,167 of record JAGDQO010002376.1, on the reverse strand, counting down.
ATAAGAAAGGCTATCCTTTATGCCAAGACTCTCCAATGGAACTATAGATGTCAGATCACCAACACATTTCTTCAACAAGGAGACGTGGAAAACCTAATGCACCGATGCCAAATCATTCGGCAAGTCAAGTTCATAAGCAACCTTACCAACACGTCTCAAAATTTAATATGGGCCTACAAAATGGGGACTAAGCTTCCCTTTCTTTTCAAACCTCATCACACTCTTCATGGGTGAAATTTTCAAGTAGACGCAATCACCAACATCAAATTCTTGGTCTCTTCTCTTAACGTCGGTATAGGACTTTTGCTTCTCCATAGCCTCATGTACCACCTCGGGACCTATCAAAGCAACTTCACCACCTTCAAACCAACCTATAGGGGATCTACACCTCCTACCATAAAGAGCCTCAAATGGAGCCATTCCAATACTCAAGTGACTGCTATTATTATAAGCAAACTCAATCAAAGGCAAATGATCATCCCAATAACCCTTGAAATCAATCACACAAGCTCTCAAAATATCTTCCTTAGTTTTGATAGTACGTTCCTCTTGCCCATCAATTTTAGGATGAAAAGCCGTACTAAGCTTAACACGAGTACCAAGGCCCCATTTGAAAAGATTTCCAAAATTGAGGGGTGAATTGGATACCATGATCGGAGATAATGGACAAGGGAACTCCATGTAACCTAATCATTTCCCTCAAGCACAACTTGGCATATTCCTCCACCGAGTAAGAGACCTTGACGGGAATGAAATGAGTTGATTTCGTCATACGATAAAAAATAATCCAAATTGAATCATGTTGCCACTAGGTGCGTGGTAACCCAACAATAAAGTCCTTGTTCAAATCTTCCCACTTCCAAGGTGGAATACTAATATCTTGAGACAAACCTTCCGACTTTTTGTGCTCAACTATCACTTGTTGGCAATTAGGACATTTAGCTACAAACTCCGCAATATTCTTCTTCATCCCACTCCACCAATAGATCTCCCACAAGTCGCGGTACATCTTGGTGGCTCCCGAGTGAATGGAATATCGAGAACCATGGGCTTCTGATAAAATTTTCCCCCTCAAGTCATCTACATTAGGAACGCACAAACGACTTTGATATCGAAGCACTCCATCTCCCCCTTGGGGTAAAGCCTCAACGGACTTTTTAAGCACCGCTTCCTTTAATTCCATCAAGATTGGGTCAAGTCCTTGCTTAGTCTTCACATCGGACACAAAGGACGATTCTGAACCATTGTGAACCATAACACCGCCTTGGGTGGAATCAGCCAACCGAACACCCAATCGGGCCAGACTATGAATATCCTGAACCAATTCCTTATTACCATTCTCAATGTGAGCAATACTACCCAATGAGGTCTGACTAAGAGCATCCGCTACCACATTCGCCTTATCGAGGTGGTAAAGGACACTCTTGTCATAGTCGTTTAACAACTCGAGCCACCTCTTTTTGCAAAGATTTAGATCTTTCTGTTTGACCACATATTGCCAAATCTTATGGCCGGTAAAGACATCAACATGCACACCATACAAATAATTCCTCAAATCTTTAAAGCAAACACAACAGCCGCTAACTCTAAGTCATGGCTAGGATAGTTCTTTTCATGAATCTTGAGTTGCCTTGAAGCATAAGCAATTATTTTCCCATTTTTCATAAGAACACACCCTAGTTCAACCCTCGAAGCATCACAATAAACCACAAACCCATCGAACCCTTCCAGTAGAGTCAACACTGGGGCGGAGGTAAGTCTATCTTTCAACTCTTGTAAACTCTTCTCACAAGCTTCAGACCATATGAACTTAACCTTCTTTTGAGTTAAAGCCATTAATGGAGAAGCAATAGAAGAAAACCCTTCAAAAAATCTCCTATAATAACCAGCCAAACCCAAGATACTTCGAATATCCGAAGGTGTTAGAGGTTTAGGCCAATTCATAACTGCATCCACCTTCTTAGGATCTACCTCAATACCTTTACAGGAGACAATGTGATCGAGAAAAGCCACAGACCTTAACCAAAACTCACATTTACTAAACTTTGCGAAGAGTTGTTGTTCCTTGAGGACTTGCAACACAATCCTCAGATGATTGATATGCCCATCCTACCTCCTTGAATAAATCAAGATATCATCAATGAACACGATCACAAACTTATCAAGATATTGTGTAAACACCCTATTCATCAAATCCATAAACGCGGCTGGAGCATTTGTCAACCCAAATGACATCACTAGGAATTCATAATGGCCATATCTAGTCTGCAATGCCGTCTTCGGAATATCATCTTCTTTCATCCTCAATTGGTGATAGCCCGAACGAAGATCGATCTTAGAGAAGTAACTTGCCCCTTGGAGTTGATCAAACAAGTCATATATCCTTGGAAAAGGATACTTATTCTTAATGGCAACCTTGTTCAATTGATGATAGTCAATACACATGAAGAGTGAACCTTCTTTCTTCCTAACAAACAATACTGGAGCCTCCATGGAGAGATACTCGGTCGGACAAAACCTTTACCCAACAAATCCTTCAATTGCTCCTTTAACTCCTTAAGTTCTGCCAGAGCCATTCAGTAAGGAGGAATAAAGATAGGTTGCGTATCGAGGAGAAGTACCAAAGTCTATTTCCTTTTTGGGAGGAACACCGGGTAGATCATCAGGAAACACTTCCGAAAACTCATTAACAATGGGGACCGACTCAAGAGTTGGGGTTTCAGAATCCATATCCCTCACCCTAACAAGATGGTATATGCAACCCTTAGAAATCATATTTCAAGCTTTAAGACAAGAAAAAAATTGACCCTTAGGCATAGAGTTTCCCCCCTTTCACTCTAGAATAGGCTCATTTGGAAATTGAAACTTAACCACCCGAGTCCTACAATCAATAGAAGCGTAACAAGAATGCAACCAATCCATCCCAAGAATAACATTAAACTCTAACATATCAAGCTCTACTAGATCAACATGAGTGACTCTATGGGATGAGGAGACGGGACAGTTTCTATACACCCTCTTAGCCACAATAGAATCGCTAACTGGGGTAGAGACATAAAATGGATCTAACAACATATCCAGAAGAATCTCAAACCTCATAGCCACATATGGTGTAACAAAAGACAAAGTAACACCGGGGTCAAGAAAGCATATACATCAATATGAAAGACTTTCAATATACCGATAACCACATTAGGAGGACCCTCTTGCTTATGGCGAGCCTGAAGGGCATATAATTGGTTTTTCTTGGGATTCTCTTCCCTTAACCGTAAGAGATGGACAATCCCTTATTTTATGGCTGCTCTTACCACAACTGAAGCAACCATCTGTACCTGCTAGACATTTACCCTCATGCTTTTTTCCCACACTTAGCATAAGTAGTCGATGAAAATCCACCACCATTCCCTCTTTGAGGCTTAGGGTTAGACACCCTATCTTTGTTGAACTTAGGAGGAGTATTGGAGGAACCTTGACCAGATAACTTTTGTTGAAACTTACAACAACCATGTCCATCGGACCCTGAGTGTGAAAAATTACCATCACCGGTCATAGCCCTCTTTGCCTCCCTAGAACTTTCCTTAAGTTTCTCCTCTTCTATTTTTTGAGCATGAACCATAATGTGAGAAATATCCATGTCATTGATAAACATGGCGATACAACATTCCTTGACCACCATCTCGGACACCCCCGAACCGAACTTACTCATCCTTGCCCTAGGATCGAAAACCATAGTAGTAGCATATCGAGACAATTGTGTGAACTTCAAAGCATACTCTTTCACACTCATGCTTCCTTGACGAAGATTGATGAATTCAAGCACCCTTTCCTCCCTCATCTGTAGGAGAAAGAACCTATCGAGGAAAGCAACCTTGAACTTTTCCCAATCGAGAGGACCTGTATCAACAACCCTCTCACTCTTTCATTGCACAAACCACACTTGAGCCACACCTTTAAGTTGATTAGCAGCCAACTCTGCCTTTTCCTTCGGCATCACACCCATGATCATTAACACCTTTCACACCTCATCAATGAACTCTTGGGGATCTTCTTCAATCTTAGACCTATGGAACTCTTGAGGATTCATTCTAGTGAAGTCCCTCACTCTAGATGCCGCCGTACCCACATTTGGGTTCACGGGAGCCACAAACTCCCTATTGGCTTGAGCCAACACTTGAAAATCAGCCCTAAACTCCGTATTAGTCACTTGTTCAGCCAAAGGGTCAGCCAGAACATGAGGAGCTTGAGGAGGATCTTCTTGTTCCACATTCTCTCTCACATTTCTCCTAGCATAAGTTCTTCGAGTGGCCATATCCTAAAATGCATAGGATAGAGATTAGGAGAGAGACATATAGAGTTAGACTCTATCGCACCACTTTAGAATGATGAAAGATGTGAACTTTCCTAATCATGTTGTAGCCTCTCATTCCTAACTGTGGCGCGCTTCACACTCATGACCAAGACTATATTCAACATGGCTTATGACACTTCCTAGGACCTTTCTAAAACCTTGTGCTCTGAATACCATGTTTTTCACGACCCAAAGTACCCCATAGAAGTGACATGGCGTAAAGACCCCAAGAAGCCTCAGACAAGCCACTTAGCATAAATAATACAAGATCATAAAATTTAATGAGTTCAAAAAGGCAATTCCATATCAAAAGAGTTTAAGGAAGTAGCGGAAATCTACATATAGTATCAAAGCCAATCTAACATAGGATTGAAAAGAACGTTGGGACGTAACCCATACAAGTCTTTAAAGAAAACTACATAAAAGTAAATGTGGCTACGTCCTCGAACATTTGAGGTCTCACCAATTCTCTAAGGTCTCTAATATCATGAACTAGCCACGAGAAGATGGAGACGAGCCGGATCCTACACTTATAAGAAAATGTAGGAAAGGATATGCGTTAGCACAAACATGTACCAAGTATGACAACTATGCATAAAATCATGTAATCATGCAAAAAAGAATAAAATCGTAGGATGCCATGACTAGGTCAAATTATAATATGACATGGTAAAACATGAGTTAAAAAGCCTTGGTTAATGCAAGGAAATCGTCATTTAATAAAACATGCTCGAAATAACCTTGAATGAAATAAACTTAGTTCATTATATGGGAAGTAGCCTTAACTGACATGTAAGACCATGTGAGCTATCAACATAGAATCCGTTGTACTCCATACACCGATAGGGCCATCCTACGTGCCAAGGTAGGACCTTTAAACTTATAGCTTACGTGGATCCACTAAGTAATGTCTATCTAAGACAATAATCTTATGGTGGCACATAGTTAAGGGATAAGGAGATTTCTACTAGAAACCTGACCTCTACTAACGGGAGAGCTTCCATCTCGGTATCTACTCGGTGCTAAGCTTAAATCCCGTGGAATAGTCATTTAATCATAACTAGTACTTTATTATCATCATTAATAGACAAGGGTAATCACCTCTTATCTATAAATAGAATAACTCCTTAATCTTTGATTCAAGTTTAGTTGAGAAAACCTTTCAATATGTTATGAATCCTTTATGTGAGAAAAATCCTTTCACCATCATGGTTTGAGTAATATGTGAAAAACCCTTTCACAAATTAACAACATCATTTATGCTTCAATCTTAAAGAAAATAATAAATCATCATAAATTTTATAATTGAACATGCATACTTTCATAAAACCCATCTTTTGATCATTCATAATTCATCATGAAATCATAAATCATGCATGGGTTCATCTAACTTCATAAAATCCATATTTTCATGGTTCAAACCCAACAATAAATCAAACTCTAGAAATTTAGGGATTTCACATGGGTTCATGGGAATTAATCTTAAAACATGCAATTCAAACCAATTTCATGCTTAGAAAGCCATAAACAAAGCAATTTGATCATAGTTGAAAGAACCCACATGATAGAAGAAAACCTAGTTTTTTATTGAACAATTCTTACTTAGAAAATTAGGGATTTTAGGGACCCTATGGAGGAAAAGGACTCCATAGGTTAAAGCTATCATACCTTGGGATTCAAAGCCCTTAAGCAATTGGTGAATTGAAAGCTCGGTTCTTGAAACCCTAACTTCACTTCTTCTTCTTCTTTTTACTTCTAGACAAAGATATTTGGGAGACGTTTGGTAGAATTTTGTAAAGTGATTTGGAAAAGTAGATTTTTGATTTACAAAGGTTTATATAATGCTAGGGACAGTAGGTAACCGACATAGTTTAGGAATAAAAATCATTTGGTGAAAAGACTAAAAGACCCCTTAAAGAAATTCCCGGATCCCCTCACCTACGATTTGACTTACAAGTGGTAGGTCAAACCACCAACCGTTGGCGACCAACCGTAGGTCACACTGGTTGAGCATAAATTTTTCATAAAATTTCACCCCCTAGGCAGTGTCATCCATGACACCACCTACTAGTTGACCTACGGTTGGTAGGTCAACCAATGAACAGTAGGTCAAGTGGTAGGTCACACTATATTTTTAAAAATTGGAATTTTCATTGTTTTTGAATCTGGTGTGTTACACCACAACCAAAACATGCATTGGAATTGGCTAGACATTTACCCTCATGCTTTCTTCCACACCTAGCACAATTAGACAATGAAGATCCACCATCATCCCCTCCTTGAGGCTTAGGGTTAGACACTCTTTTGTTTGTTGAACTTAGGATCAAGAGCATTGGAGGAATCTTGACCGGAAAAACTTTGTCAGAATTTAGAACGACCATGTCCATCTGACCTCAAGTATGAAAAGTCACCACCACTAGTCTTGGCCCTCTTTGCCTCCCTAAACTTTTCCTTAAGTTTCTCCTCTTCGATTTGTTGAGCATGAACCATTAAACGATAAATGTCCATATCATGGATAAGCATGGCGGTACGACATTCCTTAAATGCCATCTCAGAGACTCTCGAAACAACTTACTCATTCTTGCCCTAGGATCGGCAACTATTGTAGGAGGATAACTAAACAATTGCATGAATTTCAAAGAATACTCCTTCACACTCATATTTCCTTGACGAAGGTTAATGAATTCAAGAACCTTGGCCTCCCTCATCTCAAGGGGAAAGAACCTATCAAAGAAAGCAACCTTAAACTTTTCCCAATTAAGAGGACCCGTATCAACCGCCCTCTCTTCCTTCCATTTGTTGAACCAAACTAGAGCAACATCCTTAAGTTGATAAGTAGCCAATTCTGCCTTTTCCACCGGTGTCACACCCAAGATCATCAAAACCTTGTATACCTCATCGATGAACTTTTGAGGATATACCTCAACCTTGGCACCATCAAACTCCTGAAGATTAATCGTAGTGAAGTCCCTCACTCTAGTTGCCATCGTACCCACATTTGGGTTCACGGAGACCAAAACCTCCCTATTAGCTTGAACCATCATGGCTTGAGCTAACTCTTGAAAAGTAGCCCTAAACTCCGCCTTAGTCACTTGCTTAGCCAAAGGGTCGACCGGAACTTGAGGATCTTCTCGTCACACATTGTCTCCCGTATTCCTTCTAACGTATGCTCTTTGAGGGGCCATATCCTAAAAAGCATGGAAAAGGAATCAGGAGAGAGACACATAGAGTTAAACTTTATAGCACGACTTTAGAGTGATGAAAGAAGTGAAATTTCCTAAACATCTTATAGCCTCTCATTCATAAGTGTGGCGCGCTTCACACTCATGAACAAGAATCTACTCGACGTGGCTTATGAGACATCCTAGGACCTTTCTAAACCTTGTGCTCTAAATACCAAGTTTTTCATGACCTAAAGGACACCCTAGATATGACATGGCGTATAGGACCCTGAGAGGCCTCCACACAAGCCACTTATCATGCATCATATAAGATTATAGAAATAGAAGAGTTTAAAAACAACACTTTATATAAAAGAGTTTGATAAAAATGAACGTCTAAGCATAAGTCTCAATAAGCCATCTACTATATCAATGGAATGAATCTGGGACGTAACCGAAACAAAGTTTGAAATTTGAAATGACGTAAAGCTATAAATGTGACATGGTCCTCAAAGTATGAGGACTCACCAAGCCTTCAATTTTTTAATACAATCACTAGCCATGAATGGAGGAAAAAGTGTCGGATCCTACATTAGTGAAATAATGTAGGCAAAAGTATGCATTAGTACATGGAATGCACCAAGTACTATAGCAATTTATAAGAGATATGAAATTATGCTAAAAAGGGATTTTAAAATGACATGCAATGACCAAGCTAATTCATAAAATAATCATGCTAGAAAACATAAATCATAACCTTGGTCAATGCAAGTTAAACATCTTTAAAACACATTTGAGATACTTTTAGAATGTAACCCTAGTTCATTATTATGAGAAGTTGGCCTTAACCGACATAGACCATGTGAGCAATTACATGCAATCTGGTGTCTGTCCCACACCGAAAAGAGATTGTTCAACTTGCCAAGGTAAGGACCATGAGTTTTAGCTAAAGTGGATCCACTAGCTAATGTCTATCTAAGACAATCATCTTATGGTGGCACATAGTTTATGGGACATGGGTAATCGCCACTTATCCACTCGCTGCTAAGCATAAATCCCACGAAATATTCATTAATTATAATAATCTAATTATCCATGGAAAGGCACAACTTAGTAACCATCCAAGCTAGAGTTCATTAGAATAGCTCCTTAGTCTTGATTCAACTTAGGTGAGAAAACCTTTCAACCTTATGAATCTTTATGTGAGAAACCCTTTCACAAATCAACAACTACATCGATGCTTCACTCTCAAAGCAATCTTAAATCAACTATATCCATTTCTTGAGAAAACAAGCATATCTTCATAAACTCCTCTTTCATAGTTCAAAAGCCTCATCATATGTTCATAGTCTAGAAATCATGGATCATGCATGGTTTCATGACAATTCAACTTAGAAACATGTTATTACTCCAATTCATGGATATAAATATAGAAAACAATCCATTGAATCATAATTGAAAGGAACCCATGAGATTGAAGAAAACCCTAATTTCAATTTGGAGATTCTAACTTGTAAAATTGGAGAATTTAGGAACCCTACGGAGGAAATAACTCCATAGGTGAATACTATCATACCTTGATGTAAACAACCCACAATCAATGGTGAATTTGGGGACTTGATCTTGAAACCCTAGTCTTCTTCTTCTTTCTAGGGCTTGAGAGGTTTTGGGGGGATGAACTTGGTCAATCTTTGGGGATTTAGGAGAATGAATTGAAGTGGGTAAATTAGGGGTTTAAAACATTTATATAGGGCTTAGGGTAAAAGACAAAACGACATAGTATTGGGTTAAAACAATTAGGACAAGACCTAAATGCCCCTTTAAAACTAGTATTGGGTTAAAACAATTAGGACAAGACCTAAACGCCCCTTTAAAACAACTGTCGGACTCATCCTGTGGTTTGGACCTACGGTTCGTACTGTACTTGTCAATCGTAGAAAGATTCAGAACCTATTATTTGGACAAACTTTTGATGGAACCCATGTACGATTTGTAGGTCTTCCTACGATCCATACATTCAAACTGTAGAAACCTCCTTAAGGCCTTAAAATTTTAAGTAAGTCTAGGAGTGACCTACGAGTCATACAAAGGTTGACGGATAATCCTGGCGAACCGTCAAAAGGGTTTTGAGATTTGATTTTAGATAATCGTCTTCAAACTTCCTACGATTTCCATCTATGGCCCTAGATGCTTCTATGGTCCGTAGGTGGAAACCGTAGACAAAGCCTGCAGCCTAAAAATTTATTTTCTCCTTTTTCCAAATTCTGGGGTGTTACAGAGTTCAAGGATCAATCATTTCATATATCATATATCATATATACATATAAAAGAGAACCCTTAACCCGGTGATGTGGCACCACCAGAAGCAAGGGTTCTCTCTTTATTTATTTATTTCAAAAACTATACTTTCCCTCTGCAATAGGAACGCCGCTTCAGCCTTCAACAACCACTTCTCCTGTTCTTTGTCTTACCACTCTTGCTTCTCTTCATAAATGTAGCACTTGTTTAGAACAACCGACCCACCTTTGTGGCACCCTCACAGATTGGGATTCTTATTTAACCCTTCTTAAAAGTCATAACCTTACGAAATAGTCTCCACTTTTCATAAAAGTCACAATTCTTTAGAAAATTCATAACTCTTCACAAAAGTCACAACTTTTCATAAAAGTTACAATTTTTCACAAAAGTCGCAATTTTTCACAAAAGTCACAACTTTTGACAAAAGTCATAACTTTTCATAAAAGTTATAACTTTTCACAGAAGTCACAACTTTTCACAAAAGTCACAACTCTTCATTTTCATTCATTCCTTTTAAAACCCAACACATAATTCCAAGGCACCAAAAGAAGACAAAGAAAATTGATTTGAATTGCAATGCGACATTACTACTCTTGCACCTCTCAGTCCATAACTCATAACACTGCTAGAATGGTTGAATTCATTACATTTGGTTCTTCACTAAACAAAACTTCTATTTCAGCCACTATTATTTTGTATGTTTTTTCGGCTATAGGGGAGTTGAATTCAAATACATTAATTAAGCTTCTTATGAAGTGTGTTTCATTCCTCAAAGTTTTCTTCCTCCTATTTCATGAAACTTAATCTTTACTGTAAGTCATAGTGATTCATGTAAGTATTGCAATTCCTTTTTGCTATTTTGGTGCCTTTTTTTTAACTTTGTTAAAAATTTCAGCAAGGATGATTAAAAATTGATCTTCTCTTTTGTCTCTTTCTACAGATTTCTTCATAAAAACAAAGAAAATTTATTTCAAATGCAATGCGACACTACTACTCGGGCACCTCTCAGTCCATAGCTCATAACACTGCTGCAATAGTTAAATTCATTTCATTTGGTTCTTTAGTAAACAAAATTTCTATTTCTACCATTATTATTTGTAGGTTTGTTTTTTGCTATAGGAGAGTCAAATTCAAATACACTAATTAAGCTTCCTATGAAGTGTGTTTCATTTCTCAAAGTTTTCTTCCTTCTATTTCATGAAGCTTAAATTTTTACTATAAGTCATTATGATTCATGTAACTATTGCAATTTCTTTTTCCTATTTTTGTGACTTTTTTTGAACTCTGTTAAAAATTTCAATAAGGATGATTGTAAATTGGTCTTCTCTTTTGTCCCTTTCTACAGGTTTTTTCATATGCTTTTTGGAAAAATTGCTTGTGGGCTGTGCTATATTTGGTAGCACATAACAATAATCATGTGATAACTAATACGGAACCAATGGTGAAGTTTGCTCAAAGAACCAAATTAATTGCTCTCTTGGGTGCCACAGTTAGTATATTATTTTGATTATTTCATCTTAGGTACAAACATTTTTTATGTCATTGCACTCTTCTTAGAATATTAGTATTGAGACATTTAGTCCACTTTTTTTTATCACAAGTTGACTAATTTGTCATATTTCTTCATCTCTTCTTTTTGGGCATAATAAGAGACTAAGTTTTCTTGAAACTAACAGTTGCCCAAAATACACTATAACAAAAGTAACTTTTATCGGCAATAAATATGTACATTAACGAAGAGCGCTAGAGCCTTTACCGATATTAATTAAGTGTCATTAGATTATTTGTCGCTATAGACTTTAGGGACTTTTATAGAGAGTACTAATTCTCTCTGAAAATACATTTTAGTGGCAATAAAGGTATTGATTGCCATTAAAGATCATTTTTGTTGTACTGATAACTCTTTCTTTTGGCTTCTTTCAATTAAATTTGTGAACTATAAACTTAGATACAGCATAGCAGACTATCTTTTTGAAAAATATGTTAAGAAACATGTGCTTTTCTTCTTGATTGTTAGGAAAGAAAGATTGCCTTTATTATTATTTGTGATTCAAGTGCTCAGAAATTTTTCTGTCATATTTTAATATGTTATGTATCAAAATTTTGGTTTAGAATATCCAGTTGTGAACAGTTCCATTTAGATGCCATGTACTGCTTGGTTGATCATTCCATTAATTCTTTGTAACTGCATACTCTAACAATAACAATAACTATGGTTCAATTACAAATGAGTTGGAGCCAGTGATATGAAACCTAAGTAACATTAATGACTATTTTGAGACAATGAGGAAAAACTTTTATGATACTAACAATTTTAGGATCATTTTTAACATATACATGATACGACATACTATAATAAAAAAGAAATTGATGCAAGTTCATAAGAAAGGAGACAAAGTCCTCCATTTGAATTTTGTTAATTATGTTATTGTATGAATGTGATGTTCCACTTTACTTGGGAGTGTTGCTATTCGAGGCTTTTTGGTCTCTTCTTTAACGTCTGATGTTGTTCTTTATAACTTCTTGGAGTTTAGAAAATTTCCTTACTTCTGACCAACTATTTCCACGGAGATTTTCTTAGACTTCTTTCTTATACTTAAATCTCTCTATGACTCAGAATTTTTATATAACAAAAATAAAAATTAAAAAATATAGCACTTTAAGATTTTGGAAGAACGCATTGCCTTAAGACAAGATGTTCTTTACAATGTAGTGTATTTATTGAAAATACGAATATTACGAAATGATCATATGTAAGCTTAATAAAATAGTTCAATCCCATGCGAAGTACAAGTAATTTACCTAGTTTTATTTATACTAAAAATTAAGTTGAACAATGTTTGGCTAGCCAACTAATAGCTGACCCACAATTAAAGTAAAATAAATTAGACAAACTACAGTGAGATTAGGAACAAAAAATAAAAAATCTAGACTTGTCTGAGTAGATCCTTTCATCTGGTAATTGAACTCATTTAAGTGATGGAAAATAAGGGTTTCTGATCTCTTAACTTTCTCTTCATCTGAATCTCCTGATATTTGTTGGCGCCCTATCTTAAGCTTCTGCCTTCTCTGCACTTCTGCTGATTTTTGGTAACTTGGTCTTTTCCCCTCATAAAAGTCAGTGTATTCACCATTATCTTCTTCTTCTTCACTATCTTGTAGTTCCCATGATACTGATGACGATAATGAATGCCACCAAATCACTATATCATCTCTCCGATTAGATTTGCACCTGGTGAGTATTTTAATGGTCTTTGAAAATAACTTCTCTGAAGGAATTGTGTTCAACACCTCGGAATATTGATCCATATTTTCTTTTTTGTATCTCAGTGATTTTGTACTCGCTAATTGATTATTAGCAAGACTATAGCCCTTGGTAGAAAATGAAAGTGTAACATTGTTCTTCAGAAAATTTGTGTTGCTATTCTTGAAATATATGATGCTTCCCCTTCCCCCTCGTGTTGTCTTAACTAAATTTCTTCATCTTGATGCGTTTTGTGGGAACTTGTTGTTTATCCAATTTAAGAATTTTCTTTGCATATTTTGGTATTGTTGAATATTCATGAAACTCGAATCTTCTAGTAATGTCGAAGGTCATATTTTCCAGGAAATCCGCAAGCTTATTACCCTCTCTGTATATGTGCTTAATTTTGGTCTCACATAATCGGGAAGCATACCATATATCCTCAATAATCACTGCAATGTTCCACAGAACTTCCCAAACTCTAGTTAAGATCTTGAACAAAACTAAATAATCTGTTTTCAAATATGCTTAAGTCATCCCAACTGTTACGCAATGAGTAATTGCTTCCCTGATACCTATAACCTCTGCTTCTATACTTGTGCCTTCCTGAATTTCTTCTCCTTGGGCATAGACCAAGTCTCCATTGCAATCTCTAATGCAAAAACTATAGGAGTTTCTACTTGGATTGCCCTTAGAGGCACTATCTGTATTGCACTTCAGAATACTTCCTTCAGATGGCCTCCAATTGACAGGGAAGTAGTATATCCTTAGAGTGAACTTCTCTAGACACTCCAAAATGTTAGGCCAAGCTGTGGGGAAATATTTTAAGTTGGGGTATGTATCCCTTCCTAATTTCAAGAAATTAGAATTGACTTTGAACACCAAGCTGTTATAGGAGAATTTCATTCCATGTTTTCATTTGTTTCTTCTTTTCGAAAGGTTCCAGACACAATGGCTGGAACATATCTCATGACCGGTTTTAGTTTTGAACAACAGTGAACTATCCACCAAATATTGATAACTTGTGATAGTTGTACTCTTTCTAAATATATGTCTGTAAAATTAGCAAACAACCTTCATAACTTTGCAGCTGTGGGGGAGGTTAGAAAAAGATGAGACATAGTCTCAGAGTTAGGATGATCACAACACAAGCATTCTGAAACTATATTTATTCCCATGTGCTGCAAAATATCATCCACTGGAACCTTATATTTCCAGGCTCTCCATACGAAAAAAAAGATTTTAAATAGGATCCTCTTTCCCCACATAAATTCAAAAATATCTTTTTTCTCTTTATTCTATACAATGTACTCCCAAGCACTCTTTATTGAAAATTTCCCATTGTGCTCCAACATCCAAACTGGTTTATCAAGACTATTAGTATCCATAGGTGCTGGGAATGTTCTAAGAATATGCTGAACAATGTCTTCAAATATAATGCCCCTTAAGTTTTGTAAAATCCATTCCTCGTTATCTACAAAAATAATTACCTCTATCTACTCTTCATTTGCTTCTGGAAGGATGTGATATAAAGCCCCTAAAGAAGTCCAATTATCGAACTAAAAACTAGCATCTCCTCTTCTAATCTGCCAAAGGATTTGGTGTTCAATGAGGTCCCTTACTGTAATTAGTTTCTTCTTCTTCTTCTTCTCCTCCTCCTCCTCCTCCTCCTCCTCCTTCTTCTTCTTTTTTCTTCTCCTTCTCCTTCTTCTTCTTTTTTCTTCTCCTTCTTCTTCTTCTTCTCCTTCTCCTTCTTCTTCCTTCTTCTTCTTGCTCTTCTTCATCCTCCTTCTTCTTCCTCCTTTTTCTTCTTCTTCCGCATTCTTCTTCTTTCTCCTCCTCCTGCTCCCCCTCCTTCTTCTTCTTCAATTTATACAAAACGAAAATTGATGTGTACATTTCTATGAATCTTCTTCTTTTTCTTCTTCAATTTATATAAAAAAAAATTATGTGTACACTTCTATTAGAAGTGAATGTCGACATTTGATATTACATATCTATTGGCATACATAACTCTACTCCACCCAAAAAGAAGAGGAAGAGAAAGAGAGAATATATTGGTGTAAGAAGAAAGGTCATGCAACAAACGTTTCTCCTAAAAATAAAAGACTTTATGAAAGAATGTTACACAATAATTCCTCCTACAATAAGATATACGCTAGAAAAAAATTACTTGACTGAGAAATTTATAGAAAGAGTGATGACTATTCAAAGGTCAAGAAGAATTATCTATTTATGGAATTAATATTAAATTTGAAGAAAAAATCAATTTATTTATGGAATTCATACCAAATTAGAAGGGAATAAAAATATTTTATGATTTGAAAGGAGCCAAATGTCACGACCTATTTCTCAAGTCAAGATGACACCTACGACACTCCATCAATAGGTAAGCATAACCCATAGCCCGGAGCAATATGCAACAGACTACCAAGAGGAAGCCAACAACAAGAAGTAAGAGTTTAGCACCAAGCAGAGAAAGGATAATCAACAAAAACAATACAGGAACCATCCCAAGACCTGGTATTAGTTAGTAGTTGAGCATCTAATCTAAAATAGGAATACAAGGCTTTCACAACTACAAGACAAGTACAGACTGTCTCTGAATACATTATAAAGACTAAGTCTAGCCAAAACAGTTGAAAATCGATAGCACCAGAAGCCAAGAGCTCACCCTAATCTCTGAAACCCCAAGCTGCTCCGCACGATTCCAAATCAAAGGCGATAACTCAACTGCAATCTTCTTGGGGAAGAAGTGTAGTATGAGTACCAAAAATGGTACTTAGTAGGCAACAAGTGACTTAGCTCAAAAGACAACACAATCATAAACAACAAGTAATAATGAAAGCATAATACGAGTAACTAACAAAGAGATACTAAAGTAGACAGGAAATAAAGAATCGAAATAGGAAACAAGGGATAAGAAGTCGAGTCAAGAACGCACTGGGATAGCAAGTCAACAAACTAATCACAAGCAACTAAGATACCAAGTCAACTACCCATTGTCAGGAGAACCCATAACTACAAAACCGACTAGGTAACAATAAAATAGTAGCAAAGAATAGAATAGAATCAAACAATAACCTAACCAAACCCCTATAAGCTTGGAAGGTACAAACAACGAACATAACCTAATCGGCCTCCATAAACCGAAGGGTACAAATAACAAACAAGTATATTGGTGATAGGCAATCCATAAAAATGTAGGGTGAGCCGCAGAATTATCAGTAACCATCCCAAACCATAACCATAGGACTCCATTCAACTCCCAACCCAACTAGCAAGAGTGACAAATCAATCCAAGCCGCCCAGCCAGTAAGTCCACTCCTAGGGGTATAAGTCACCCTGCTAGCAAGAGTGACCTAGGGTGTGTCGACTCCATAGAGGATTTCAGGTATCAAGGCCGCCCAGCCAGCTAGTCCACTCCCGAGGGCGTAAGCCGCCCATCTAGCATGAGTGACTTGGGGGTGTAAGTCAAACCAAAAGCATGCAAGAAAGGGCATTGACGCTTCGGGTTGTGAACTGAAAATTGAGCACATCGCAGATGCCTCTAATATCTCAAGTAGGAAAGGAGCACGTTCCTAACGCCTTGTAATCTCAAAATTTAGTATGTCAAGAGATCTAGATGGTACGACTCCCATTAAAACTAGTTTAACATAAATATCGAGTAAAATAGTTTCTCATCATGAGTGATAAATATGCCAATTCATGGGCTGGGATCATACAAAAAAATCTGTGAAAATGAGCAAACAATGCAATGCATGCCATCACTAGCATTCAAACAAGGCACTCAAAATCAAATAATTATACAACCAATGAAACCATGCTACCCAAGTAGAGAGTACTAACCTGGAATCCAACTTGTCCTCACATACGGCCTCGGGCCCAACGGTATAATCATAATCTCAATAAGGATACAACATGCCCACCGCTAATCACCAATTAGAGGGATCAAGAAGAGATTTCAAATCAATAAAGAGGGAGCAATCTTAAGGGACAATGTCCTACCTTAAGTACACTGCTCAAATACCAGAATGAGCACAACTAGGACCAACCCACGACTTTGACGAGCCACCAAGGTCACAAGCATTATCGCAAAGAGAACGATATAAAACAAGTCCTAAGGGAGCAAACTTGAAACGACCCAAATGCCAAAAAATGTGCTTCGGAAACACCTATAATTGTAATTTCCATATATCTCAAAATCCGTGCATGATTTCGGAAATTCGACTTCATATTCTTATTCGTGGGGTCAAATTGAGTGGGAAATGGGTCTAACCCGAATTTTAGAGCAACCGTATCAAAATTCGAAAATCGCAAAAATTGCGATTTGGAGGGTCAACTTTAAAGGGGCATATCTCTTAGCACACAAGGAACTGGAAGGGATTCAACCTATCAAATTAAAGCTCTTTGAGTTAGCTTTCCAACGCACTTGGTTTCACCTTATTCCGCGTTAGGATGAGGGAGTTATGACCATTTTCGTAAAACCTGTCTGTGCAGAATTTCCAATTCCAGTGAGCCTTTTTTTTCTAGGCGGGTTGGAGACTTTTTTATAAAAAGGGGATATGTCCCATACTTAGTCATTTTCTTAACTCCAAAAACACTCTCTAAGCCCTCTCCAAAGATTCCACCAAGATCTTCAACCAAATTCAAACATCTCAAGCTCTAATTCCGGATTCAAGACTCAATCTCAAGCTTCGATTCTCCATTCCAATCTTCATCAAGGATTCTCCAAAGTTGAGGTATGTGGGTTTGATTGTGGAAACCTTCATTTCCACAAGTCCAACCATTTATCCTCTATTTCTACTTCAAGTTTATGGGTCCTCATGATCAATTATGAACTCTTGAATTACGGAATTACTACTACACACCCTATTATGGTCCTTTTGCATATTATCATGAAATGGAATTTTTATGTGATGTTTATGGTTTACATGCTTCCATGATCAAATTATGAAGGTTGATATATATATGTATGTTGTTGGTGGGCTGATTTATATGGATTTTGGAATTGGTTGGAATTAGTATTCTTGAAATACATGATTTCATTTACATGAACAATTGCCCACCTTGTGTTTGATAAAATGCCCATTATAGAATTCTTAGGAAAGGGAAGGTCCAAGGTACGTCCTATGAGACGGATGGTTATGTAATTACTGAAATGATGATGAAATGGACACATGTATATGATTTTCTCTAAATAAGTGTTGTGAGTCGACCATGCCTAGTACGGGGGGTAGTAGGCCCGTATAACCATATCGAGGGGTTTGTACCTTGGTTGCCTAGTACGGGGGGTAGTAGGCCCGTATAACCATATCGAGGGGTTTGTACCTTGGTCCCTAGCACGGGGGGTGGTAGGCCCGTGTAACCATATCGAGGGGTTTGTACCTTGGTCCCTAGCACGGGGGGGTGGTAGGCCCGTGTAACCATATCGAGGGGTTTGTACCTTGGTCCCTAGCACGGGGGGTGGTAGGCCCGTGTAACCATATTGAGGGGTTTGTACCTCTTTCGCCTCTCCAAGGGGGTGGTAGGCCTTGGAAATACTATATTGATGGTCACTCGCCACACATGTACTACGTCCCATTAAATATGATTTTTATGTAAGCATCATTATACATATTATTTTATTAATATGCTATCTATTGGGTATGATTACGCATTTTTCCTATGATGTCCATCTAATGTAGCATTGCATTGCATCCCATATACTTAGTACATTCAAATGTACTAACGCATACTCTATGCCTACATGATGTCACCATGTAGGGACCGGAGCACCGCTGACCATCCTCCTCCGCGTGGCTAGTACGATTTTCTATAGTGGTTATTGGTGAGTCCTCCATTTCGGGGACGTTGCTCATGATCTTTTGCTATGTATAAAACTTTTCCTTTTTAGTTATGTTTTGACTATGAGGGTGAGCCCGGTAGTTTGTCTTGGCCCCCGCTAAGTACTCATGTTTAGAGGTGGTGTTGGACAAGTTGTGTATTATGCTTGAGCTTGACTCATCTATGGTATTTATGTATCATTTTTTTTTCTTGCTTATGGTCATTTAATTGCTTCCGCGACCAAGAATGTGTAATGATACACTAGGAGGCTTGTTTGGGGTTCCTTCGGGTTCCCCATTCGCCGGTCACACCTAGGCCCTAGGCTTGGGTCGTGACAAACTTGGTATCAGAGCACTAGGTTGAATGATCCTCGGAGTCCAACACACCGCGTTGATTAGAGTCCGATTCATGGTTGTGTTGTGCACCACAACTATGAGTAGGAGGCTATGAGACGTTTTAGGAAATGTTTCCCTTCTCCATGTTCTAAGTCGTGCTGTAGAGTTGAATTAAGTTCTTCCCTAACGGTTGTTCTTTGCTATGCTAGATCATGTCTAATACAAGAGGAAGACGAGCCCGCGCACCCGAGGAACAACCGACCAATGGGGATCTTCGGGATGCCCTTACTTTATTTGCACAAGCTATGGCTAATCAAGCCAACCACGGGACCCAAGCCCCTCAGGCTCTTACCCCGGCATCTCGGGTGAGAGACTTCGTGCGGATGAATCCCCAGAATTCTATGGGTCTAAGTTAGATGAAGACCCTCAAGAGTTCATTGATGAAGTCCACAAGATATTAGCTATCATGGGCGTGAGTTCAGAAAATAAGGCGGAGTTGGCGGCCTATCAACTAAAAGGAGTGGCCCAAATATGGTACAACCAATGGAAGAGAGAGAAGGGGGCAAACTATGTGGTGCCTTGGGAAGAGTTCAAAACGGCTTTCCTTAATCGATTCTTTCCTCTAGAGCTTAGGGAAGCCAAATTGGTGGAGTTCATGAATTTAAAACAAGGATCTATGAGTGTGAGGGAGTATGCCCTCAAGTTTAACCAACTTTCAAGATATGCTCCACACTTGGTTGCCGACTCACGGTCTAGAATGAATAAATTCGTGATGGGTGTGTCCGACCTAGTGAGTGAAGAATGCCGGTCCGCAATGTTGATTAGTGACATGGACTTGTCCCGCTTGATGGTCTATGCCGAACAAATGGAGGAGGAGAAGTTGAGGAAGAGGAGGGGTCATGAGGCCAAGAGGGCCCGTTTTGAGGGCAAGTTCCAAAATCAAAGGGGAGGCCGATTTCATCAAGGCCAAGGGTCTTCTCATGCGCCCCATAGGGGGTTTGCCAATGAAGTTCCAAGGGCCCAAGGTGTTGGTGGTATGGGTTCTAGTGATGTATGTCCGAAGTGTGGTAAGGGCCATGGTGGCCCGTGTTTGAGAAATACCGGTGCTTGCTACAGTTGTGGGGAAATGGGGCACAAGGCAATGGATTGTCCCCGAAATCGCAACAAGGGTAAGGAGGTCCGTCCACAAGGTGCCAATGCGGTTCCTTTGGGGAGAGGGGGCCGACAAGATGGTGCCCCAAGGCACAATCGATTTTATGCTTTGCATGGGAGGCAAGGGGTCGATGAAGTCCCCGATGTCGTTACCGGTATGTTGAAAATCTTTGACTTTGATGTATATGCACTAATTGATCCGGGTGCCTCTCTTTCTTTTGTCACCCCCTTTGTTGCCAAAAAGTTTCATGTTGAGCCCGACTTGTTGCGTGAGTCATATAAGGTGTCTACTCCTATTGGTGCATATATTGTTGCTAGGAAGGTCTATAGAAATTGTCCTATTTGCATCTTGCATAAAATATTGCCTTGTGATCTTGTTGAATTGAACATGGTCGATTTTGATGTTGTTCTTGGGATGGATTGGTTGCATGCATACTATGCTTCTATTGATTGTAGAACCCGTAGGGTCAAGTTCCAATTCCCAAGTGAACCCATTCTTGAGTGGGAAAGCCAAAATGTGATAGTCAAGGGTAGATTCATCTCTTGCATTAAAGCCCGTAAGTTGATCTCTAAGG
This sequence comes from Solanum appendiculatum, assembly GCA_018342035.1. NCBI lineage: Eukaryota > Viridiplantae > Streptophyta > Magnoliopsida > Solanales > Solanaceae > Solanum > Solanum appendiculatum. The sequence goes on along the minus strand of JAGDQO010002376.1, from coordinate 228 downwards.
GGTGTCTCTATCACCTCGTGAGGGTTAGGGATGTGGAGTCCAAAACCCTTCTTATAGAGTCGGTTCCGGTCGTAAATGAATTCCTTGATGTCTTTCCTAATGACCTTGCCGGTGTTCCTCCCGAAAGGGAAATAGATTTTGGCATAGACCTCCTCCCCGATACTCAACCCATTTCTATTCCCCCTTACCGTATGGCCCCGGCGGAGTTAAAGGAGTTGAAAGAACAAT
>JAGDQO010002374.1:237500-280658 GCA_018342035.1 Solanum appendiculatum | reverse complement strand
CCCGGTAGTTTGATCTTGGCCCCCACTAAGTACTCATGTTTAGAGGTGGTGTTGGACAAAGTTGTGTATTATGCTTGAGCTTGACTCATCTATGGTATTTATGTCCCATTTCTTTTTTTTTTCTTACTCCCTTAGTCCCGATTTCCCCCTTGATTATGCTTATCGCTTATGGTCATTTAATTGCTTCCGCGACCAAGGATGTGTAATGATACGCTATGAGGCTTGTTTGGGGTTCCTTCGGGTTCCCTATTCGCCGGTCACATCTAGGCCCTAGGCTTGGGTCGTGACACCTTTCCTCCATAGGGCTCCCAAATTCTTCAATTTTACAAGTTAGAATTCCCTGATTGAAATTAGGGTTTTCTTCTATCATGTGGGTTCTTACAAATTATGATCAAATAGATTTAATTATGGCTTTCTATTCATGAATTGAGTTAAATTGCATGTTTCGAGTTGATTCCCCATGAACCCATGTGAATTCCATGATTTATAGATTATGATCATATTTTGAGGTTTTGAACTATGGAGGATGAATAGGGAAATTGAAGGATTATAAGATGAATTTGCATGAGCCATGCATGATTTATGTTTTCTAAGTTTTGAATTTCATGATGAAGTTTATAATGATCAAAAGATGGGTTTTATGAAAGTATGCATGATCAATTATGAAAGTTATGATGATTTATGATTTGTTTTGAGATTGAAGCATAATTGATGTTGTTGTTGAGTTGGGAAAGGGTTACTCACATATTACTCAAACCATGAATGTGAAAGGATTTTTCTGACATAAAGGATTCATAATATGTTGAAAGGTTTTCTCAACTAAACTTGAATAAATGATTAAGGAGCTATTCTAATGAAGGGACAAGAGGTGATTACCCATGTCTACAAATAATAAACTATGACTATTCCGTGGGAATTATTCTTAGCACCGAGTGGACACGAGGAGATCCCCCATGTCCCATAAACTATGTGACACCATAGGTTTGTCTAGATAGACATTAGCTAGTGGATCCACGTAACCTAGAAGTTGAGGGTCCTACCATGGCAAGTAGGATGGACCTATCGGTGTAGGGAGGACACCGGATTCCATGTTGATAGCTCACATGGTCTTACATGTCGGTTAAAGGTAATTTCCCACAATTATGAACTAAAGTGACCTTTAAGGTATTTCTCAAGTGAAGTAAAGATGTTTAGCTTGCATAGACCATGTTTTATAACTTGTGATTTCTAAGCCTTTTCTCATGTTTTGGCTTGTTCATCGTATGTTATGAAAATGTCCCTTTTAGCATGTTTAAATGATTTTATGCATAGTTATCATACTTGGTACATATTTGTACTAATGCATACTCTTGCCTACATTAATTTATTAATGTAGGGTGTGACGTCTCCTCCCCATCCACTCATGGCTAGAACTTGAGTTAGAAGAAATTGAAGAATTTGTGAGTCCTCCTACATTCGAGGACAAAACCATGTTTATCTTTAATGTCATTTACTTTCTTGAACTTTGTATGGATTACATCCAAAATTTTCATTCTATAAAGTTTAGATGGCTTTGAGACTATGTTTAGACATCCGCTACTTTCCATAAAACTCTTTGGTTATGAAGTTGTCCTTTAAAATCTTTAATTTCTACGATCTTGTATTATGAATGCTAAGTGTCTTGTATGAGGCCTTTCGGGGTCTTGTACGCCATATCACGTCTAGGGGGTACTTTGGGTCCTGACAAACTTTGTATTCAGAGTACAAGGTTTAGAAAGGTCCTAGGAAGTCTCATAAGTCACGTCAAGTAGAGTCTTGTTCATCAGTGTGAAGCGCACCACATTTATGAATAAGAGGTTACAAGATGATTAGGAAATTCCACTTCTTTCATCATTCTAAAGTCGTGCGATAGAGTTTAACTCTATAGGTCTCTCTCCTAATCCCTATCCTATGTGTTACAGGATATGGCTACTCGAAGGGCTTATGCTAGAAGGAATGTGAGAGAGAATGTTGAACAAGAAGCTCTTCCTGTTCCGACTGACCGTTTGGCCGAACAAGTGATTAATGCGGAGTTTAGGGATGCTTTTCAAGTATTGGCTCAAGCCATGACGTCTCAAGCAAATAGTGGGGTTGTGGCTCCAGTGAACCCAAATGTGGGTACGGCGGCATCAAGAGTGAGGGACTTCACTAGAATGAATCCTCCGGAGTTTCATGGCTCTAAGGTTGAGGAAGATCCTCAAGAGTTCATTGATGAGGTGTACAAGGTGCTAATAATCATGGGTGTGATGCTAGAGGAAAAGACAGAGTTTGCCGCTTATCAACATAAGGGTGTTTCTCAAGTGTGGTTCAACCAATGGAAGGATGAGAGGGCGGTTGATGCGAGTCCTCTTGATTGCGAAAAGTTTAAGGTTGCTTTCCTTGATAGGTTCTTTCCCCTTGAGATGAGGGAGACAAATGTACTTGAATTCATTAAACTTCGTCAAGGAGATATAAGTGTGAAGGATTATTCTTTGAAATTCACACAATTGTCCAAGTATGCGCCAACTTTGGTCGCCAATCCAAGGGCAAGGATGAGTAAATTTGTGTCGGGTGCTTCCGAATCGGTAGTCAAAGAATGCCTAGCTGCCATGCTTGTTAAGGAGATGGATGTCTCCCGCTTGATGGTTCATGCACAACAAATAGAAGAAGAAAAGCTTAAGGAGAAAACTAGGGATTCAAAGAGGGCAAGAAGGTATGATGGTGATTCTTCACATTCAAGGTCTAGAGAAGGAAATCATTCTCAAGGTAAGGGCTCTAGTGAGAAAATGTGGCCTGAATGTCAGGAATGTGGAAGAACACATAAGGGTGAGCGTCTAGCCGGTTCAAATGCATGTTTTGGTGTTGGCAAGATCGATCACAAGATAAGGGATTGTCCCATAGTTGTTAAGAATCACTACAGCAAATTTGATTATTACTGAGGAATTATTTTGTCACTTAAAACTCATATTTCGTCATAAAAAAATTTTAGTGACGAAAAAAAAATCGTCAGACATTCGTCACAAAATGTTGGTCACTAAAAGTATTTAAAGATAATTTAGTGTTTCGTCGCTAAATAAAATTTATTAACTACAAAAATGCCTTTTCGTCTCTAAAGACATCCTATTTATGACAAATTTGTTTGTCAAAAAAAAGTTTAAAAATTGTGGTTGATTGTGAGTTTTGTCACTAAAAAGGCGATTAATACCGACGAAATAACCTTGTCGCTAACTATTAATTAGTGACGATGTAATTTGTAGTTGAAAAAATATAATTTCATCACTAAAATCTGTCTTTTATATACAATAAATATTTCGTCTCTTAATATATAAATTGGTGACAAAAATAATCTAGTAATTGAAAAGTATCATCTCGTCGTTAAAAATTAAATACTATTCTTGCCGACAAAATAAAATTGCCACTTAAAATTGTGATTATTAATGACAACCGTAATTGTGATTACATATAAAGTTAATTCACAATCAATAAGGTGATTTTAGGATAAATTACTCACACATTTTCATTATGAATGACTAAAATTATATTGAGATAATATCTCATTAAGAATTTCCAAAAATTTAAAAAGTTATTATTTTGAATGTGTAGTAGTAATACATGAATATTGATAAATTTAAAAGACAAAAATATGTTGCTTCCTTGTAAGTTGATGTATGTAGCTTCACTAATCTAATAGCTTTACTCTTGAATTAATTTCCACATTCTTCTACCTGTGTGGAAAAAAATGTTAGTACACTTTTGACATCACGATCAAAATAAAATTTATTATCAAACATTAATCATAAAAGTAATATTAAAATAAGAAACAAAAACTAGTGAGGAAACTCAATCAAGTGACATAATAAATATTTTCAATTTTTTTCTTATGTTACACATTTAACTTTTGAGTAATTACCCTTTCAAAATTAGAGAAGAATAAAAAAAAATTCACCATGCTTTTACAATAAAATTGAAATAGAAAATCCAATTAATAATGCATAGTATATTTGATGAAACCCAATATTCAAACACCCTACAAGTGAAGGAGATATGTATGACACGTATATTATAATTATAATGAAAATAAATTAGAAAGAAAGTTATGTACCTTGTCTTCTTCTTCTTTTTTCCTTCTTGCACCCTGCATAAGAAAATATAAAATACATAAGATTGCAATTCTCCTTTAATAGTTTAAAGAGAAATAATTATACATTTTTGAAAGTAAACCAAAAATAATAATATAAGATTTATCTTATCCTCTTCATTTCTAGTTTGAATGCACACAATCAATTGTTTCCTTCTCGTTTTTAACTTCTTGAAAAAATTATTTTCAATTAAAATTATGTGAATTAATATGTACTAGTTATTAAAACTTGTAAGAAGTGGTATATGAGAAAGTAAATAGGAAAGAGAGGTTATGGGGGAGAACATGGGGTTAGGGATGTGCACTTTAGGGATTTGGTGTGGGGGTGGGTGGGATGAAAGAAGAGGGAACTTTGTCACTTAATATAAAGAGGATGTCAAGACTCAAGAAGATTATGTACTTAATTAATTAAAAACATATTTTTTGCAACCATGATTCTGTATATATTGTTGTCAATTTATTTACCCTTTAAATTTATTATATTACCAACAATGACATCAAGACAAAAAATACTTACAAGCAAATATTCATGATTAAAAATTTAATTGTGTATCAATAATTAAATCTGTTATTTAAAACATCGCGTAATGGTGACAAAACTTTGTTGACAGTAAGATGCATGCTGATTAGTGACGAATAATTGACAAAACTTTGTTCACACTAAGATGCATGCTGATTAGAGATGATAAATTATTCGTCACTGATTGTTTGTATTATTAGTGACAAATAGTAAGGTCACAATTAAATACATTTATTATAGCAAAAGTATACAATATTTAATTACAAACTTTAATTTGTCGCTATTTCAAAACTAAACTTTTGTGACGAAACTTTTCTCACATCTAAAATTTAATTAATTTCAAGACAAATAATAATTTGTCACAAATTGGAGATATTATTAGTGACAAAATAATGTGTCACTGATAATTGAAAATTCGTGGCTAATTTTGCTCAATAAATGGCGCCAACTCTTTTTTTGGTGGGAAATTTTAGTGGACAAAACTTTGCGACAAAATATTTTATTTCATCACTAAAAGTATGCGGCTCATGTATTTAAAGACGGAATATAATTTTTGTCAAAAAACGTGAATAATTAGTGACAAATTTTGTGTTGTAGCTAATAATTTCGTAGCTAAATATCATATTTGTTGTAATTAATGAAAGAGACAAACATTGATGGGCTCAACGTCATCTTCTGTCGGGTTCTAGTGAGAATCAAAAGCTAAACCGATTCTATGCACTTCAGACTCGAGAAGATCATGAGGGTTCCCGTATGTGGAAATTGGTAAGTTATGGTCTTTTAGCTTGTGGTTATGCGCTGTTTGATTTTGGGTGTTACTTTGGCTATGGTATGACTCCATGTGTGGTTAGTGTGTTTAAGGTCGACTTTGAAATCCCTGTGGAGACTTCTTAAGTGTTTACTTGTAGCAATGGTTCCGTGGCTGTTAAGGTTTTTGTACTATGTTTGGATTGAGGGAGATGAATTTGAAAAGACTAGTGAGGTTTGCTACAAAGGTGGAAGATGGAGTGTCTCATGATTGGTGAGTGTGGGACTGTTTAAGTTGTCGGAAAGAGTTCCTTGTTATGGTTTTGTATGTGAAAGGTCGGAGGTGATGTGATGTATTAGTATCCCTATCTTTTTCTTCTATCTTCGGGTCTAGCTTGAGGCCTTAGCCCCTCATGATTCACTCTTTAGGATTCTTGTGTCTTAGTCTTTCTCATGTTTCCTCATGCATTCATGCTCATGAAAATTTGATTTTTCAAAAATATGACTTTAGCGTGATTGATTTCTTCATGATTATGTGCATTTAAGTTTGAGTTGCATAGGGACTTCATGAAATGATGTTTTGAACATAATTTAACTTCGAGTTGATGTTTCCTCCTCGGATATGTGCATTTATGTGATTACATTAATGATTGGGCTTTTAGATTAATTTCTCAATCTTCTTATGATGTCTTGATTCCCATTCAAGGACAAATGTTCCCAAGGGGAGATATTGTAACACCTCGGATTTTGAAAGGAAAAAAAGGAAGCAATTCAAAATTTTCTGGTGCAGTACCAACGAGACCACTGACGGTCCGTGGTCTGACCTACGGACTGTAGGTGGAATCGTGGTTGGCACTGCCCAAGTTTTTCATAATGTCATGTTTTAGAACCTTAAATACGGTCTACTAGGATGCCCATCGATATATGAACGAGTCGTAGATGGGTTTCGTAGGTCTCTTCCAGACTTGGTTAAATTTTAAAGCCATAAGTTCAGACCTACGGTTTCCATGGATGGTCTGTCAATGTACCCACGAGCCATACATGGGTTTCGTCATTTGAATGCCCAAAGTTGAAAGTCTCTGAATCTATCTACGGTCAAACAGGACGGTCCGTAGGTTGACTTACGCACAGTAGGTCCAACCGTAGATGGGCCCTGATAGTTATTTTTAAAGGGCTTTTTTGTCTTTTCCCTAAATGTTTAAGTCCTAATCTAAGTCGGTTTGGCCCTTAACCTAGCCCCTATATAAACCTTTTAAGCCTAATTCTACCCATTCCTAATCATTCCCAAAACTCTCCTCTCCCAAATAATTCTCTCTCTAGAAAAGCTTGAATAAGGAGGAAGAGCTAGGGTTTTCAAGTCAAGTCCCCCAATCCTCCATTGATATCATGCTTTTGACACCAAGGTATGATAGATCTCTCCTATAAAGTCCTTTCCTCCATAGGGTTCCGAAATTCCTCAATTTTACAAGTTAGAATTCCCCAATTGAAATTAGGGTTTTCTTCTATTATGTGTGTTCTTTCAAACTATGATCAAATTGATTTAATTATGGCTTTCTATGCATGAATTCAGTTAAATTACATGTTTCAAGTTGATTCCCCATGAACCCATACGAATTCCATGATTTATAGATAATGATCATATTATGAGGTTTTGAACTATGGAGGATGAATTGGGAAATTGAAGGATTTTAAGATGAATTCGCATGAGCCATGCATGATTTATGTTTTCTAAGTTATGAATTTCATGATGAAGTTTATAATGATCAAACGATGGGTTTTATGAAAGTACGCATGATCAATTACGAAAGTTATGTTGATTTATGATTTACTTTGACATTGAAGCATAATTGATGTTGTTGTTGAGTTGTGAAAGGGTTTCTCACATATTACTAAAACCATGAATGTCAAAGGATTTTTGTCACATAAAGGATTCATAACATGTTGAAAGGTTTTCTCAACTAAACTTGAATCAATGATTAAGGAGCTGTTCTAATGAAGGGACAAGAGACGATTGCCCATGTCTACAAATAATGAACTATGACTATTCCGTAGGAATTACGATTAGAACCGAGTGGACACGAGGAGATCCCCCATGTCACATAAACTATGTGCCACCATAGTTTTTTCTTGATATACATTAGCTTGTGGATCCATGTAAGCTAGAAGTTGAGGGTCCTACCTTTGCAAGTAGGATGGTCCTATCGGTGCAGGGAGGACCTCGGATTCCATGTTGATAGCTCACATGGTCTTACATGTTAGTTAAACGTAATTTCCCACAATAATAAACTAAAGTGACCTTTAGGGTATTTCTAAAGTGAAGTGAAGATGTTTAGCTTTTATAGACCATGATTTATGACTTGTGATTTCTAAGCCTTTTCTCATGTTTTAGCTTGATCATCGCATGTTATGAAAATGTCCCTTTTAGCATGTTTAAATGATTTTGTGCATAGTTATCATACTTGGTAAATATTTGTACTAACACATACTCTTGCCTACATTGATTTATTAATGTAGGGTATGACGTCTCCTCCCCATCCACTCGTGGTTAGAACTAGAGTTAGAAGAAATTGAAGACTGGTAAGTCCTCTTACATTCGAGGAAAAAACCATGTTTATCTTTCATGTCATTTAATATCTTGAACTTTGTATGGGTTACGTCCCAACTTTTTATTCTATGTAGATTATAAGTCTTTGAGACTATGTTTAGACTTCCGCTACTTTCCATAAAACTCTTTGGTTATGAAGTTGTCCTTTAAACTCTTTAATTTCTACGATCTTGTATTATGCATGCTAAGTGGCTTGTATGAGGCCTTTCGGGGTCTTGTACGCTATGTCACGTCTAGGGGGTACTTTGGGTTGTGACAGTGATATTTTTCATCCTCTCATTATGTATATGAACTTGTTGTTTGCATCGATACTAAGACTCTAAAATAAGATTACACTGTGTGGAATTGATGAAAAAAGAAAGACTTGATGAAACAAGAACGGCATGAATAAAGAGGATGTGATATGATATGATATACAATGTGATACAATATGATATGACTGGAGGTGCATGAACTAATATGTCCCCCGTGGGTATCGACTAGCCGCTGAGCAGCTGTTATGTATCCGTAGGATACACATGCATTATTTTCTATTATATTTGCATTGTACTGCATCTCATTATCATTGATTAGTATATATGTATGAATTTATGTTATTGTGCTTATTCATTCGTGAAAGTTGAATTGATACAGTTGAGAGTCTGATGGTGTTGTTTATTCACTGGGTTATTTCTATTGCGTATGTCCTTTGTTGCTACTCGTACTACTAGGATGGGCTGGATTTTCATTTATGTGCAGGTAGTTGTATTTGGAGGTTCCCATAGTGTCTCAGGGTTGAGGCTGTTTGGTACCACTTTTTTAGGGTCATCTAGTGGTACTTGCTGAGTATACGTTGTAGCATAAATACTTACTCCCTAGCCTTTCTACACCTGTGTAGGTTACGGGTCAAGGTCCTCCTGATCGTCCTCCTGCATCAATGTCTGAGGCCTGCACTTAGGAGTACGTGAGGTAACTGCTAGTTGTTCCAGCAGACGTCACATACCCTTATATTATGACTTCATTTTATTCTAGAACTAGAGACAATCAGACTTGTTCTTTCATCAAATCTGTATTATTATCTATTGGTTTGTACACGTGACACCAGGTTTTGGGAAATTTTCAACTTGTTTATGTGATTTCTCATCCATTATAGCTCAAATTTGAGTGATTCAAAGTTTACTCAAATACCAACTTATCACGACCCGATTCCTAGAGTCCTAATGTCACCTACTATAACCCACAAGTAGGTAAGCGAGCCCATAACTCTGAACAACAAGTAATGGATATAAGGGTAGAAACAAAGTAGAAGTATAATTATCTCAATAACAGTAATAGAACAACATTATGAAACAAACCAAAAGATATATATACAATAGGTACCTCCCAGAACCTGGAAGTTACAAGTATTGAGCTATCTAAAACAAAAGGGCACAAGTCCCAAAAGTTGACCCAAAATACAAGTTTGTCTAAAAAGGCAAAAGATTAGCTAACAAAATACAGATATAGATAGGTAAGTCCATGACGCCAAGTGCTCACCCTCGCCTCTTATCCAAGCTGCGACAGGCTCATGTAATAAAAGTTGGTAGCTGGTGTTTGGACCTACATCACAAAATAGATGCACACTGTAGAATGAGCACCAAAACGTTAGGTCCCGATCTTTTATCTATTTATTTCCTCAAGTATCTGAATCATATGATTTTCTAGATTCTACTTTACTATGCTTTTTATTAGTTATAGTAACTTTATCCTCTAGGTTGAATTGAAGTAGGCATCATAGGCCAACTGAGTAAGAAAAGTAAAATCAATATGAAATAATAGAATCTAGACACAAGCAAGGTCAAAGAGGAAATTTAAAGAAAGGCACACGACCGTATTGAAATAGAAATGAACTATCTACAACTAACTAAACCTAATTGGACCCCATAATCGAAGAAGTTACACTCGTGCATAACCTTAAGTAAAAACCTGAACGGACCGCCATAAGCCATACAGTTACACAGAATAGTTAAATCTACAATTAATGATTCACGGTGGCTCTAGAACCAACAAGGTGTAGACCAGATCTCAAACCACGAATAATCTCTGAGTAAAAAAAAAGATCCACCCAATACTAAGGGGTGCAGAGCCTAGACCTCGAACTGTGGATGGTCTCTAAAGGGGCAATAGGCTATAGCAAAAAGTGTATAAACTTCCGTAGAGGATATAGAACAATTTGACAAAACTTAAATCTGCGGCTATAAAAGGCTACTGAAGGATCTCATCTTAGTCATAATCATATAACAACCATGGCACCATATGCACTTCAAGGTAATCAAAACAATACTCCAAGCTCGAACCAACTCCAGTCCCAAGCCACCAAGCGAACCCTGGAACCTTAAACATTTCTCACAGGGCCATAGAAATTGGGAGAGTTGATTAAAGGTCATCAAAGCTGAGTCAATTCCTAGTTTAGTGCTCATTCTATTAGATCCATGTCTTCTACTCCAGCCTACAGGTAGCTAAAACCAACAAAAATGATGTCAGAATAGAAATAAGGCCAAAAAGGCTCAAAATATCACAAGTCTAAGGAAAGCACTAGCCTAAGCCTAGACAAGAGCCAAACATTCTCTAAAATTCAACAATAACATCAAACACAGTCAACCACAAGGTGAGAATGATCACAGATCACAACTAGCATACTTCTAATCCCAAAAATCTGAAAATACGCCTAAAACATGGTTTCTATGTAATGTAGCATGATCAACTAGGTACCTGCCCTCAATTGACTCAATTGGACATGAATTTACATAATCCAACTCAATCTAAGGGTAGAGAAGTCGTAGCCTACCTTTAGGCAATCGTGTACGCTCCAAATCACATTTTCAGAGCTTTTTCTTTTCGTAAGACCTGTTAACGCTATGATGCTATCAAATATATAATCACAACATTAATACGGTCCTTTAAACACATAGTTCACTAAAAAGGGAGATGGACCAATTTTTGAGTCCAAATGGGAATAATGGGACCCACCTTGATATTTCTAAAAACAACTCCATCAAAAGGTCCTAAAAGTATCCCGAACTTGTGTTAAAAAATGAACACAATTCGGGGCTCGGAACAACGAAATTCAACACATGCATATAATTAACCATTAAAGAGCAAAACCAAGTTATGGCAGCCCCCAAAAATACAATTTTACTTCAAATAGAGAGTCCCCAACACTTCTTGATCACTCAAATTTAAAACATAAAATGCCCACACCTATGATCAACATAACTCTTGTGTCTACCCTGAGCTTCCCAGAGCCTATCCTAAATCACATGCACCTGGTCCAAGGTCTCCTGAATAAAGATAGTACCACTCGGCTTCGACTTTGTAGATGAAACCAACAAACTGGAGAGTGGCAACACCTACCATATAAGGTCTCAAACGGGGCTTAGCCACCTTCTCATTTATTTGGTTTTATGTGAATTTCTATGTTTTAAAGATTTTTAACCTTGAATGGTTAATTTCAATCAATAGTTCATGGTTAATTTCAATCAATAGTTCAAGAAGACGACCTCAGAATGCAATTCTGATGCATGTGTTATTCTTGGCCAATGGCAGGGTTGACTCAGATCCCGAGGATCTCGGTGAGAGTTTGTGCCATTAGGTGTTTATTTTTAAGCTTTGGCCTGACATTGACTTTGCTCAATATTCTTTGTAAACGTGCCTAGATGAGAATTCTGTTAGTACAATTTGCTCTGAAATGTCAAGTTTTGTCTTAAATGACCTTTAGTTTGGATATCGAAACATCCAGGCTAATTTCGAGCCCTCTTGTGAATTTTAACTTAAAAAGGAGTTTAGGTGTCGGACCCACTTTTTTTCAAGAAGATCTCAAATAGAAGTTTTGACTACTCTACTGAGCCTGAAATGTTGAATTTCATTAGGTTTCATATGTCGTTAGCTTGCACACCGTTCTAAATCAATCTCGAACCCCCGGGCGAAGCCTATAAGGCTTAGTTGAATTTTTCTGGTGGATGATGTTGTGCCTCCATTTTTGCGGTCCTGGCATCACTTAAGAGACCCTCACTTTAACGGCCATGGCTCCTCTTTAGTAGACATGCCAGCAAGGCGGCACTTTCTTCAGCAGCCCTGGCTTCACTTTAGCAACCTTTGCTTTATTGAGCTTAGCCAGCCCGGGCCCTGTTACTTTTACAACCCTAGCGTCACTTTAGCGAGCCTTGTTTTACCAGTCATATTAGCAGCATTCGTTGACGCTAAAGTGGTGTCTGGTTAAGTGCTATAAGCTTAGTCGCGATTAGATTTTCTCCTCATCTCATTCATGTGATTTTTCCTCTAATATAGATCCAAATTGAGTGATTCAAAGTTTGTTGTGATCAAGGAGATTGGGACTGCGCATTGAGTGATCCAGAAGTATTGGGGACTCTCTGTTTGACATAAAATTATTGTTTTGTGGGCTTCCATAGCTTTTTTTTCATTATTGGTGAATTATATGCATGAGGTGAATTCTACTATCCCGAGCCCCAAATTAGTTTCCATTTTTGAACACAAGTCCGAATTACTCTTTAGGGCATTTTGACATAGTCGTTTCAAAAAATTTTGATGTGGCTCCCATGATTGGCACATCTCTGTTGTAAGTGAATTTAGTTTCTAAATGACAATATTAATGTTGTGTTTCTATTTTTGATAGCATGGCAAATTTGGAGGTCACATGAAAAGGAAAATATATAGAACCGTTATTTGGAGCATGGACGATTGCATAAAGGTAGGCTGTGGCTTCCCTTCCCTTAGAAATGAGTTTCATTATGTAAACTCATGTTGAATTGAGTGAATTGGGGGCATGTAACTTGTTGATCATGCTACTTTACTTAGAAACCTAGTTTTAGGCTTATTTTAGGATTTTCTGGATTAGAAGCATGGTAGTTGTGATATGTGATCATCCTTGACTTGTGGTTGGCCTTGTTTTTTTATTGTTGCTGATTATATGAGCATGTTTTGCCATCGCCTTGGAATAGAATAGTTCTTGCTATAGGCTTGTGATATTTGGAGACTTTTTGGCCTTAGTTCTATTTTGACATCATGTCATACAGTTTTAGCTCCCTTTAGACGGGAGTAGCAGACTTGGGGCTAATAGAATGAGCCATAGACTAGTCATTGACTCAGCTATGGAGACCTTCTATTAACTCTCCCTTTTTCTATGACCCCATATGTTACATTTGACATTTCGGGCTTCGCTTGGTGAGTTGGGACTAGAGTAAGTTCGATCTTCGAATGTTGTTCTAATTACCTAGGAATGGAGTCGCTCCATAGTGGTTCTATGATGATGACTAACGTGAGATCATTAAGCAACCCTTTATAGTCGTAGATTCAAGGTCTAGTCATGATGCTCGATATCCTCTACAGAGTTGATAGTTTTTTGCTACAATCTATTGCCCCTTTGGGGTCAATTCACGGTTCGAGGTCTGAGATCTTCACACATTAGCTTGGGCAACTCTTATTTGTTACATCGTGGTTATTCAATGTAAGAGGTTTGGTGTAATCGTTCCCTAGCTCTGGACTCACTATATCTTATTCTCATTAGACTTAGCTATTCTATGCACTTGTCGGGCTTATTTTGGTATGTTCAGGTTTTACATAAATTTGTGCACAAGTGTATGTTCTAGGTTGATGAAGTCAAGTTAGGTTTAGTTATTTGTATTTGTTTATTTCCATCTTAGTACACTCATGTGCTTTTCATTAAATTTTTTGTTTAACCTTGCTTGTGTGTAGATTCTATCATTTCATATTGCTTTTACTTTTCTGACTCAGTCGACCTTTGATGCTTACTGAGTACCTATTTTTTATGTTCTCATGCTAATCTATAAATCTATTTTGTGAAACAGTTCTTAACATCATCTATCAATGTTGATTACTCGAGCTTGTTGCAACTAAGATCAAAGGCAAGGCAGAGCACTTGGCGTCTTGGACTTACCTATTTGAATCTCTATTTTTTAGCTAGTTTTTTGCTTTTTGAGATAAGCTTGTATTTAGGGTACCCTTTTGGGACTTATATTCTTTTGTTTTAGACAAATCTGTACTTGTGATTTTCAGATTCTCAAAGGGATCTATTATAAATATCTTTTAGTTTGTTATTCTATTGATGTTATTTAGTTACTTCTTCTACTTTATTTCTACCCTTATATCTATTACTTGTTGTTCCGAGCTATGGGTTGGCTTACCAAATGATGGTTTATCGTAGGTGCCATCATGAATCAAGAAATCGAGTCGTGACAAGTTGTTATGAGAGTGTTAGGTTCACCTGACTCACTTGTACAGAGCTAGTAACAAGTAATGTCCTATAGATCTGTGCAGAGACCTCTATAAACTATATTTAAGAGGCTAGAGAGTGTCATTAGGAATAATCTCTCTTTTGTAGCACTTTCGTGTAGTGTGTGCCTTATTTGTTTCATGGAGTCTATCTTGTTTCATTTTTAGTAGGATGGCTCATATGTGCCGCACAACGGCTAGGGGTAGGGGTCCACCTCCCCATATGACTAGGGCTGAAGCACTAGCCCAAGATAGAGAGTGGGATTCGGAGCCTGTAGCGAACCCTCTAACAGCACATGCTCATGATCAGCCAATGGGCCAGGGCCATCCAAGACACCACCTAAAAAGCTATGGCTTTCGAGCTTCAGGCAACCATCACTTAGCTCTTGACAGTACTTGGGAGTTTTCACCAAGCCCCAACTGCAGCTATAGTTGAACCTACGATGTAGGTTTGACCTACAGTAGAGGCACATCGATTCAAGGTACCACGCAGAGGTACCCAGCCCATGATTGCAACCAGAGCTATGCTGCCGAAAGAGCACAACATGCTCGGAGTGTTTCTGGGACTTTTAACTCTAAGGTTTTATGGGGTTAATGTAGATGAAGCTCAGATGTTTCCTACTACTTTCCATAATAGGCTATATACTCAAGGACTGGTGGAGTCAAGAGGAGCCGACTTCACAGCTTATCAGTTAGATGGGCCAGCCAGACATTGGTGGTCTTATTATATTGAGACGAGACCAACTAGGTCTCCTCTAATATTTTTGTCTAAGTATTATAAGGCCTTATTGTCTAGGTTCATTCCCCAAAGTGTTGGACATCGAATCAGGATCAGTTCTCCTTGTTGGAGTGGGGATACATGTTTGTATGTTAGTATGAGGCGAGGTTTCACGAACTCTTCTGCCATGCCACTATGATCCTACCTATAGAGGAGGAGAGAGTCTATTGCTTTGTAAGTGATTTGAGATTCCAGCTGCAGATTGAGACCCTCGCTATGGTCTCCACAGGCCATTAGTTTTTAGATGTAGTTGACCACACTCGTAGTATTGAGAAGCTCCATCGTGAGGCCCCCGGGGCATCAACAAGAGAGCTAGGCATGAGGGTAGCTACAACAGGTCCTGCTCTAGGCCTAGAGACTCTTATGATAGGTCCCAGGAGCGAGTTCAGTAGGGTTAGTCTAGTTGGCCTATTAAGGCCTCACTATACACTTCAGTAGGTGAACAATATAGTCGAAGTGACGCTAACCTGAGTTAGAGGCGAGGTAGGTCCTAAACATATGCTTAATTCCGTGATGGCCGTTATTTTGCTGGTGGATCAACAAATGGTTATTATGACTGTAGGGACTTTGATCATTGGGCAGGAGATTTACCGTTGCATAGGTGGATTTCTCTAGCCTTAGACACTTTTACCAGCTGCACCGGCAGCACCTCCGGTTAGAGGTAGAGGCAAGGGTCAGGACTGTCATGGTGGTCGTTTGGGTATTCAGGGTGGTCTCTAAGGAGGAAGATTAGGTTGTAGGACAGATGCCCAAGATAGAGGTGGACATGCTCACTTGTATGTAGCTCCAGTGAGAGCGGAGGCTGAGGCATCACATGATGTGATCACATATACGATTCTCTTATTCCATCAGCCTGCCTCAGCTATATTTGATCAAAACTCTACATTTTCATATGTATCTATATATTATGCTTCTCGTTAGAATATGAGTTCGAAGCCTTTGGAAGAATATTTGCATGTGGAAACCCCCGTGGGTGAGTCTTGAGTAGTGGATTAGATGTTTCGGTCTTATTTGTTGACTATCCAAGGGATTGACATCCGGGCTGACCTTATATTCCTTGTTATGCTTGATTTTGATGTGATTCAGGGCATGGATTGGTTATCCCCCTACTGCAGGGTCTTAGATTTCTTTTCTAAGACTGTTACATTAGCCATGCCTTGTATTTCCCTAGTGGTATGGATGACTCTTGCAGTAGCACATCGGTTGGAATTATTTCATTTATTCGGGTTTTGAGGCTAGTGGCTAGTAGTTTATTATCTTACTTGGCTACATCATACTGCCTTATTGGGGACCATTCACAATTTGAGGTTTAGGCTCTACACCCCTTTGCTTGAGCTGCTCTAATTGGTTATTTGGAAGTTATTTGTTGTTAGAGATAAGGTCTACACTTTCCCTAGATCAAGACTCACCGTATACTGTTATTAGTAGACTTAACTATTCCATGCACCTGTCAGGCTTATGGGGGTTTGTTCAGGTTCTTACTTAATCGTGCGCACGAATGTTCCTTCTAGGCTTATGGGGATCCTATTAGGCTTACTTAGCTATGGTTTTTCATTTCTTTCTTAGTACACTCGTGAGCTTTTCTTTAAAATTCCTCTTTGACCTTGCCTGTTTCTATGTTCTATCATTTCATATTGCTTTGACTTTTCTTTTTCAATCAGCCTATGATGCCTACTGAGTACCTATTGTTTGGTATTCATGCTACCCTCTACATCTGTTTCGTAGTGCAGGTCCTAGCACTAGCTATTGGCATTGATTACTAAAGCCTGTTGTACCTTGCATCAGATGCGAGGTTAGGCACTTAGCATCCTAGACTTACCTCTCTCTATCTGTATTTTGTTAGATAGTTTTTTTTCTTTTTGAGGCAAGGCTATATTTTGGGTCCACTTTTAGGTCTTGTGCTCTTTTGTTTTACAAACCGCTGTACTTATGACTTCCAGGTTCATGGAGGGATCAATTCTATAGATCTTTTTGTTCGTCCTTCTGTTATTCTATTTTTGTTATTAAGTTACTACTTCTGCGTTGTTTCTATCTTTTTATCCATTACTTGTTGTTCTGGATAAAGGGTTGGCTTACCTACTAGTGGGTTATAGAAGGTGCCATTAATATTGCAGTGGACCCTCTAGCAGCACATGCTCTTGATCGGTCGTTGGGGGCAAGGCCATCCCTGCCACCATCCGAACGTGCTGAGGCTCCCGCGTTTCAGGCAGCTATCACTCAACTCTTGATAGTACTTGGGTGTATGCACTAGGCCCTAACTGCAACAATAATTGCACAAGCCGCACAGTATCATCCCGTATTTAAAGCACCTCAAGTCTAGGTACAACCCGGGGTAGCCTAGCTGGTGACTATGGCAAGAGCTATACCTCTAGAGGAGAAAGAGATACTTGAAGTGTTTTTGAGACTTTCAATTTCAAGGTTTTTTGGGGAAGTGGGAGACGATTCCCATGAGTTTTTACTACTTTCCACGAGTGGCTATATACTCTGAGATTGGTGGTGTCGAGAGGAGTCTATATCACACCTTATCAGCTAGATGGGCCAGCTAGACAGTTGTGTCATTCTTATATTGAGACTACACCAGTTGGGTCTCTTCTAGTATCTTGGTCTATGTTTTCTCAGGCTTTCTTGGCTAGGTTCATTCCCCATAGCGTCAGAGATCGACTTCAGGATCAGTTCTTCAGGTTGGAGCAGGGCTCCATGTCTATATCTAAGTAGGAGGTGAGGTTTCACGAGCTCTGCTAGCATGCTAATATGATCCTGCCTACTAAAAAGGAGAGAGTTCAGTGCTTTGTCTGTGGATTGAGACTTCAGCTGCAGATTGAGACCCAAGCTATGGTCCCTGTAGGCCATTCATTTTTAGACGTAGTTGAAAATGGTTGTACTATTGAGAAGGTCCATCTTGAGGCCCATAGTGAAAGTGACAAGTGATTTACGCATGAGAGAAACTATAGGGGGAACTAAGCAAATACCCCATAAAAGAAAAATAATTACAAACATATACCCCTTTACATTCATCCCCCACGAAATAATTACACCATATATCCCCTAACTAATTTCGCTTAACTAATACTAAATCAATATCATACACTGTATTGGAATCATTAAAGCTAATAATTTCGCTTTATTTGTACTAAATCAGATTATATTTATACTGTATTGGTATCATTAAGGTTTTTTGTTCAGAAATTACTCACTAGTCTATGATACTATAAGAGTATATATGTATTACTCTAATAGTATCATTGACTAATGAGTACTTTCGGAACAAGAAACCTTAATGATACCACAGAAATATATATATACTCTTATAGCATCATTGACTAATGAGTAATTTCTGGAAAAAAAAACCTTGATGATACCACAACAATATACATATACTCTTATAGTGTCATTGAATAATGAGTAGTTTCTGAACAAGAAACCGTAATCATACCACAAAAATATACATATATTCTTATAGTATCATTGACTAATGTGTAATTTCTGAAAACGAAACCTTAATGATACCATAAATATATATATATATACTCTTATAGTATCATTGATTAATGAGTAATTTCTGAATAAGAAACCTTAATGATACAACAACAATATACGCATACTCTTATAGTATCATTGACTAATGTGTAATTCTGAACAAGAAACCTTGATGATACCACAAAAATATACATATACTTTTAAGTATCATTGACTAATGAGTAATTTCTGAACAAGAAACCTTAATGGTACCAATACAGTGTATATATATATATATAGTTATTTTGTATCAGTTAAGCGAAACTATCAGCCTTAATGATACCAATATAGTATAAAATACTTATTTAGTATTAGTTAAGCGAAAATTATCAGGCTTAATGAATTGGGGGTATAGGCTGTAATATTTTTTGAGAGAATGGGTATTTCTTGAATTACTTTGGATTGGGTGTGAACATGTAATTATTTTGTATTTCATGGCCCATTTGTATAGCCTCCCTAAACTATAGCGGGTCTAGTTCCAGGCAAAGAGACTTCTATGATATGTCCTAGGAGCATTTTCAGCTAGGTCAATCCAGCCGGCTTGTTTAGGCCTCTCTATGAGATTCAGAGGGTGACATGTATAATTGGAGTGATGCCGACCCAAGTTAGAGTCAAGGTGAGTCCCAAATAGGTGCTTTATTTCAGGATGGCTGTTACTTTTTTTGTTGATCGACACAGGATTGTTATAACTGTGGGAATTTTTATCATTGGTCAAGAGATTGCTCTTTGCGTGGGTGAGTTGCTCCAGCACCTCAGGTAGCTCTACCAGCTCCACCCTCTGCACCACTTATTAGAGGTAGAGGCCAGGGTTAGGACCGTCATTGTGGTCATCAAGGTGTTCGTGGTGTTCCTCAAGGAGGTAGGTCAGGTGGTAAGACAGATTCCAAGGATTGAGTGAACAGGTTCACTTGTATACAGCTCCAACGAGGGTGAAGGCTATGTCATCAAACGATATGATCGTATGTAGGATTCTCTTCTGCCATTAGTCGGCCTCGTCTTTATTAGATCTGGGCATTACCTTTTCATTTGTATCTGTATATTATCCTTCTCGCTTGAGTATGAATTTGGAGCCTTTGACAGTGCCATTGCGTGTGTTGCCGAAAGTGGATGAGTCTTTAGTAGTGGATCTAGTGTTTCCATCTTGTTTGGTTACTATTAAGGGGCATGACACCCAGTCTGACCATATATAAAGTGATATGCTTAATTTTGATGTGATTCTGGGCACGGACTGGTTATCCTTTATTGTGCGGTCTTAGATTGTTTTTTAAGACCGTTAACCTAGTTGGCCTAGTCTGCTAAAGCGGAGCCTTGGCTCCTAAAGTGAGGATCACTTATGCAACGTCAGGCCCACAAAAGCAGAGGCACCGCATAAGGAACCAAAAAAATTTAGCTAAGCCCTCCGTGCTTCGCTTGCGGTATCGAGATTGGTTCGGAACCCTATGCATGAAATGAGATATGCAACCCAATCAAATTCGATATTCTGAACTCAATGGAGCAGTCAAAACATCCATTCGACATGGTCTTGAAAAAAGTGGGTCCCATATGAAAACTCCATTTTAAGTTAATATACACAAGGGGGCACTAAATAAGTCCGGAAGCCTCGGCATCAACACGAAGGGCCGTTCTAGACCAAACTCAACATTTCAGAGACAATCAAGATTATGGAATGCTCATATGGTCACGTTTACTAATAATGTTGACCAAAGTGAATGTTAGGCTCAAGCTTAATAGATAAAACACCTGATGGCACAAACTCGCATTAAGAGACTCAGGATCTGATGAGTCTAAGATTTTATCTCATTTGAGGGCTTTTTATTTCAACAAATAGCATCTTCAATGCCTATTCATGTCCTTATCAAATGATAATTTAATGTTTTGTAGCTATGACGGCTTACGGGACAAGTCAAGGATGAATATATGAAAAAGATGCCAAAAACATTGAAAAGAGCAAAAACTTCCGATCGAGGATCGCCTAATGCAGTGAGCGGATCGTCCAACAGGTCTGGTCCTCGCCTAAAGTAACATTATTCACTTTTGGAAATATTTAAGGCAAGTTGGCAAAGTAAAGTTCAAAAGGCGATTCACCAAAGATATTGGGCGAGCATAAAATCTCATCGCCTAAAGTGACACAAGGCTGGACCAAATGAAGGCTAAAATAGGAGAACAAGGTGGTTATCGACAATTCACCGAATGTGAAAGGCTAACTCAATAGAGTTTGCAAACAAAGTTTCAAACACAAGAAGACTGAACCCAAGAAAGGACGAGTTGAAAAACAAGACGGTGATCTGTCGATTAAGTAGGCGAGCCCGACTAATGTCACTGATCAGGTGTGCATGAGATTTCATACTAATTTTTGGGGAAATTATGAATATCCCAAAGGAGAGATAAAATGCATTTTTCCAATATATTTTTATCCTTTCATTACAGAGAATAGAGTTTTTGAATATTTCTTAGTTTTGGGGCTTTGAACAATTAGTAATTGACAGCTGAGGGTTAAATTAAAAGTGGGCATTGAAGATTATTGCTGATTATAAATACTTTGATGGCTAAAAACATAATTGGTATAATTTATTTCCCTTTTATGACGCCTGTCTAAAACCCTAATTTTAAGTGCGTGATTTTGGAGTTCAGTGTTAACTAATTTATTGGGTCTAGTGTCTTGCTCTATTTATTTTCTATTTATTTATGGATTTGAGCTATTTAGCATGGATTAAATTTATGGTCTAAGGTTGCAAACTTAGTCCTAGCTTAGATTTTTGATTGATTCTTGAAAAAGATTAATTGAAGTGGACAAATAGCTTGATACTTGCAAATTGGGTTTGATTGTTGTAGTTTGCTCAAAAGTGAAATTGTGGTTTCGTTTCTAATTGCCAAATCTGCTTGAAAGAGAGATTTCGGAAGGTATTGGGTTGCTTTGTATCTCCACATAGATGAGACCGAAAGGATATTCGATGATATGAAATATTGAGATTGAAAGAAGATTTGTGTCATTTACGATTACCCAGTGTATCGATGATTGTCTAGCTTTATTAAGCAAGCACATGTACCTCTATTTGATGTTAATACTGAATTCCACACCCCCAGATCTTTTCTTACATGTGTAAACCATGTTTTTAGTTGAATTATGATAATTGATCCGAAACCCTTATTTTAAATTTAGTGGAATCATCCACCCAATTGTCCTAAGTGCTACAATAAACTGGTTTGCATCTTAATTTCCTTATTGAATTCTTCTATTTAGGTCACTCCATGGGGATTCGATCCTGACTCTATGGTTGGGTATTTATATTACTAGAGATCTCTTATTCATTTAACTATTTTTGTGAGTAATTTAAGTGTTATAAAAAATGGCACCGTTGCCGGGGAGTGATGGCTAAGAATTCAATTTGTGAAGTTAACTTGTGAACTGCTTAATTTGTAGTAGAATAAACTTACGTTTGGTCTTGTTTTGTGCCCATTTGCATGTGGAAATATTAGTACTAATGGAAGTGGCGATTCTAGTGACTATGGGAAAAATTATAACATTGGAGATATGGACGACATGCATGTTAATGCCATCGAGAGCACAAGAGCAATATGTTTACCTTCTACAACTGGGAGATCTATGTTTCATGTAACCGGAATGATGTTGGAATTGCTCCAGATGAGAGGAATATTCGGAGGTCTTGCTCATGAAGACCACATTAACATATCAAGAACTTTGTGAATATTTGTAGGCCTTTCACTTTCAAGAATATTTCACAAGAGTCCATATGTTTGAGGTTGTTTGGTTTTCCTTCAAGAGAGAAGCAACCCAGTGGTTGGCCGAACTACCACAAGATTCCATATTTTTATGGGAGGAACTAACGGAGATGTTCCCTGAAAGATTTTTCCCTCCTTGAAAGATGGTGAAACTTAGAGATAGCATTAAACACTATAGGAGAGTGGATTGTGAGCCTCTCCATGAGACTTCGTTGTGATTCCAAAATATATTGTTGCAATGCCCGATGCATGGTTTCCCAGACAACTTGTTTTTGTAGTATTTCTATCGTAACCTTGATACAGTGGACAAAGGGTTGGATAACCAACTCATTCAAGGAGGAATAATGCAAAAACCATTTGATGTGGCAACAATGTTGCTTGATGACATGACCAATATAAATAAAGCATGGAACACTAGGGATGACCAAGTGTCTTCTCTGTAGTTTGGTATGAACAAGGAGAAGATAGAAAGGAACCGAAAGCATGACGAGAATATGGCAAAGATGATAACTAAACTTTACTTGCAATCTAAATATGTCATGGAGGTGGATTCAAATCGACGAGAGCAGTTGGTATGAGTATTGGACAGTGCCTAGATCATGCAAATTTTTAGGCATTATACAATGTGGAAGTGCAATACAGGGGGAACCAAATGGGGGTTCTCATCCTAATTATCCTAAACCGGGTGGGAACTAAGGTTGGACTATGGAAAGGGATAATGGCTAGAGAGATTCGTTAGATTGAGGATGAAATTGGAGGGAATGTGAGGCTGACAATAATACGTACATACCACCTCATCATTGTCCCTAACAAAAAGAGCAAGCTGGAAAAAAAGGAAATCGAACTGATGGCATGTTTACTAAGATCTTCAACAAGGTGGAGGTTTCTAACAAAGTGTTGAAATATTTGAAAAATGATTTCTCCACTCATAATCAAATGGTTACTTCCCACTCCGTGTTAATTAAACAGTTGGAAACTCAGATGTGTCAAATCTCCACTCATTTACATCTAATGAAATATGAACTTTTCGTAGTGACACAATTCCCATCCAAAAAATGATGTTTGATGAGTGAGAACTACATCGTGCCACGATGTTAAATAAGGCGCTTCTTGGGAGGCAACTCATGTTTTCTTTATTGCTTTCAATAACATGTGTTGCGAGCGCTCGCAAGTTGAAACGAAGGTGAAATTCGAAAAGGACAAAATGGCCGATGAAAATATCCGTTGGGCGATCCACCTAGTAGGTTTAGAGGGATTATCCATGCTCACCTTCATAGCGAAGAATTTTGAAAAATTGTTCTATCATATTCGACGTACATGTACATGTTCGTTGATCTGCCTAGAGATATTTGGTGATAAACATCTGGTGTTCCGAGTTGAACTTCATATTTGGGAATTTGTACAGGCAACATCAGTGAGCTGAAGCTCCTTCGATGACTCACTGAACATGTTTTGTGACATTAGTCGCAATCCACCGAAAGCGCCTGACAGTGGAAAGCAAAGGGTCTCTTCTCTTTTAAATGGTTATCTTTGAACATTTTAAAGCTTTTTCACATCCTACACTCTGTACACTTAGTCTAAATACAATAGTGTGTCCATTTCTTTTGTTGATTTGCATTTGTGAATAGCATGATATTGGAAAATCCTAGACCCAATTCCTTCTCCCTTTTTGTTCGAAGAACTCTTGAATTCTAAGGTTGGTTTTCAAGTTTAAAATTCTTGTTTCTCTTTGCAACTCATGCTTATTGTTTTATAAACTATTGATTTTGCTAGTTTGATATGTAAAGAAGGTGGGTATGCGTTAAATTGAGATATCGATTGTTACCCGTGAGTTGTACTTGTTCACTTTGTGCCCAAATTGCTTGAGAAATATTGCGGGTCTTGTATGAATTTTATTTGGTTGAAGTCGGATTATTCCAGTATTGTCCAATTGGCTTGAATTTTCCCAATGAAAGATAGGGTGACGTCTTTCTTAAGGGCAAATCGTCAATTTTGCAATACTTTGATACATTTGGGGGAAGTATGAGTATGCGGGGGTAAAATTGATGTATGGGTAGCATGAATATATGATAGGGTGTTTGGTGTTGTTAATATTTTGTTCTTAATTTTGAAAATTGGGTGTCGTGCTGAAAATCACATTTTCAGCGAGATTGTCCTATCCGGCCAAAGTGGCTAGGCTAATTACCGAGTAAGTCCCTAATCACTTTTTGGTAATTAATTTGTGAGTTGGGTGATGTCCCTTTCGACGAGCTTGTGTTATCTCGCCGAACAATCTCAGAGAATCACCGAGTTGGAGCTGACATCACCCATAATGCCTAAGTTAACCCCTTTTTGCACTATCACTTTCGGTGAGCTTGTCGAACCATCACCGAATCATTGAGTTGGAGATGTCATCCCCCATTTTGCCTGAATCAAAATCTTTTTTCCACTGTCCACTTCGGTGAGCTCATCCGAGCTTGCCTAACCTTTTAGGTGACCCTCTTATCCATTTGGCGAGCGTCAGGGTAATTGTTTCAAAAGTTATTTTTGTGTAATTATATTCAATTAACCTTCACTCGAGGATTTCTTTACAATATGGTGCCCTATAGGAAATGGTTGGACCTAATGTTCCAGTCACTAGGAGGACTATTCCATTAGATTATGAGTTTCCTCCTCAACATCCTTAAAAAAAAGAAAAATAGGGTGGGAATCAATGAGCCTTTAGAACAACAAAGAGTCGTTTTCCACACTTCTAAGCGTGTGAATTACAAGAAACAAAAGAAGGCTAAAGAAGATGATATTTGAAAGAAGAGGGCCTTAGTTTATGATAGCATTTCTTCATCTTCTAACCCTGAAGAAACCCCGTTGAATTACACTTGGACTAAGGACGAGGAGGAAAATGCTGTTGAGATTACACTTGCACCTACTAGGGTGAAATAGGTGACCAAGAAAAAGAGGAGGAAAATCTTCTACAAAAATATACAAGATCCCAGTGCCAATGAGACCTCAAGGGTACTTTCGATCATCGCTCCAAGGGCAATCAATAAATTGAAAGTGGTTGTGGAGCACACTATTTTGGAGGAGCACCGATTGTCTATAGATGGGGTCATGAGTTACTACCCGACCATTTGGGAGATTATAAATTTCCTCATGTTTGAGAAGTTCACAAGAGCTCGAACTCCTTATGTCCGGGCATGGGTTCGGGAATTCTATAAAGTGTATGCCAGGGTACTCCACAAGAAATGAAAAGGAATGATTTGGAGACATGTGGAGAAAGTTGAAGTCCAGGGCAAAATGGTGAATTGTGACTGTATGACGATTAATGATATTTTGGGAATGGAAAGGCAAAAGACAGAAATGTACAATCTAGAGATGAAGCCAAAGTTAGATGATTTGAAAAGGTGGCTGGCACTATTTTATTTTTTGACATTACTCCCCCCTTGTTGGAGATGGGGTGAAAATTGAAATGAAAGATATTAATGTAGTGGCTCTTTTTTTTGTTCGGATTAATCATCAGCAACCTCATGCCATCATAGAATGAGTTGATCCTCGAGCACTCTAAGGTAGTCTTTGTTTGATTGGGAAGAGGTTAATGTGGGACGGAAGAAATGCTCATGCTGGTTAGGCAAGAGCAAACTTCATTGCTCTTCCCCATTTGGATCAATCAGTTTTGTGAGTTGGATGGAGTTCCGTTCAGAGAGAGGATGGATTTTGAGTGACCCAGCCTCATCTAATGATATATGGAGGATTGAGGGTGATTACTCATTAAATGATGTGGCCAGTAGGAAGCTGCCTCCATCTTACACCACACCGTTGATATTGTGGAGCCCTCAAGTATCCCTCCTACTCCACCTATAGCTTCTAGGTCTGCTAGTCCCCCTCATTCTATTGCACCTCCCCTACATCCTAGCCTCTATTGACATAGGTTTCGATATTCTGGATAGTCAACCTTGCTTATTCGGTGGATTTTAGGCCATCTCATCTTGAGAAAGAGATGCCGAGTATGATTTCTACCACCATCTAGGCTGCTATGTCTTCCTTCCGAGCCAAGCTTATTAGTCATAGAGCGATGTTGACTTCTTTCAAGGAGAGACTTGAAAATCTTACTGCTCAAGTTGAGGAGCGCGGGAAGTGTGATGGTAGTTCTGCTGCTTGGTTGAGTTAAAAGGGGAGATAGCTACATTGAGGGTGGAAGTGGATCGGTTGAACTCCACGGATATTTCTATGTTGTAATGTGATGTACAATTGCCTGAGATGTCCACATCTATGTCTCCGACCGAGACCAGAAGAGATTGACCTTCAGGGAGAACTGGGCTGCCAATTGTTGATGGTTCTAACAAGATGGGAAAGTAGGCCAATGATGTGGCAATGAGGATTCCACTATTGAGACTAACAAGGATGAGTTTGTGCAGGATGATGTGATGATGCGTTCAGAGGCATTAGATGAACTCTAGGGTATAGGGGAGTGGATTGTGTATATTATATTTGAGAGATCTCGTCTGGAGATCTCCGGGATTGGCACTAGTGCGGTCTGTCTTTCAAATTCCACTTATAATCCTCCCGATGTGCCAGGCACTGATGCCCAGTTGATTCTACACTCCTGACTCCACGTCTAGATGTGCGGGGTATTGATGCCCGAGTTGTTGCTACGCCCACCAAGCCATAAGACAAAAGTTATTCATAGGCATAGCTTGACACGGGAACTTTTTACCCACTTCATTACTGTCACGACCCAGGGTAGCCCCTAGATGTAACACGGCGTACAAGACCCCGAGAGGCTCATACAAGCTCTTAGCATACATAACATAAAAGATAATAGAGAAATAAGAGTTCAAAAGAGCATTTTATATCAAAGCTTTACTCAAAACAGCGGAAGTCTACAACTCATGTCTCAAAGCCTTCTAATATCATAGACACACCCACTTCTACACAATCTCTAAAGCTATCTAATTATCTATTCATTTTTAAAAAAATATTTGTTTTTTTAAAAATTAAAAAGAAACTGCAGCCACAAATAACTAAACAGTTATGAAAATTAACGTTATTTAATTTTCATACAAAATTGTAAAGAAACAGTATTATATAAATAGAAAATTTTAAGAATTTTTCTATTTCCATTTCGTTCCTTGAATATTTTAAAACTTTATGTAATTTTTATTATATAAACTTCTACTCTTTATATATTTTTTAATATACAAAAAAATAAGTAATCAATTAGAAAATTTCATGTATTTTCTTATAAAATTATTTATACTTATTAGTATTAAAATTTAAAATTTCGTTTTTAAAACCATCCAATACACACCCACTTCTACACAATCTCTAAAGCTATCTAATTATCTATTCAATTTTTTAAAAATATTTTGTTTTTAAAAAAAATAAAAAGAAACTGCAACCACAAATAACTATCCCTAAAATTCCTCACCCACTTTCCTGACTTCCTATTCCCAAAAATCTCAACTATATTATTCAGTAAATTTAACAACGTAAGTCAGTCTTTTCTTTAGTTTTTCCAGTGAAAAATATGCATCAATAAAGGAGAGTCAAAGCAATAGTAATCATTACCATTCATGGGAAGGTAAGTTTTTGCATATTTCCTCTCATTTTCTTCTGTTTTATGTGGCTTGCATTATCAATAAATATATTTTATTTTGAAAGCTCTAGATCTTAAATATGATTAGTTGATTTAAAAATAAATAAAGAAAGATGATCGGTTGATGAAGTTGGGATCAAGCAATTTCTATGATGAATATATGTAGTTGAAGAAGGAGAAACACTTTCAAAACTATATCCGATAACTATGCCATGCATGTAAAATATATTTTATTTTTTTCATCTTATGTTTTTTTTTCTAAATCAAACTGTGTCGGATGTATTTACACATATAATTTATAATTCTTTATTTACTGCATACTGCAAATGTTTAATTTCTTAGTTTTATTTTTTTAATATGCAGGTGAGTGATAATCATATTACAGATTAATACTTTTTCTTAGTGTATCCGCCTGAATTCGTATTTTTCATTCTAATTTTATTCATTTGATTTTTAATGACAATAAACACATTGAATTATGTAAATGAAAAATAACACATTTTGTTAAATATAAAAAAAGTTATTGATAATTATGTCAAATAATGCACTAATATTATAAAATTGAATTGAAAGATAAAATAAATTTATATATTTATTGCATACTTCATATTTTTAAATTTTATTTTTTAATATTTAAGATTTTTTATATGTAGATAAGTGATGATCGTATTATAGATTAATATTTTTTCTAATTGTATCCAAGCTTGAATTCATTTTCTTCATTCTAATGTTATTTTTAAGAAATTAGAAGTATTTGAAATTGAAAACATTAGACTTTTAGAAGAAAAAAAATTATTAACTTAGTTAAAACTAGAAACTCACGATTATATTATTATTATTATTATTATTATGATTATTATGATCATCATCATCATCATCATCATCATCATCATCATCATCATCATCATCATCATCATTATTATTATTATGATTATTATTATTATTATTATTATTATTATTATTATGATTATGATTATGATTATTATTATTATTATTATTATTATTATTATTATTATTATTATTATTATTATGACTATTATTATTATTATTATTATTATTATTATTATCATCATCATTATTATTATTATCATCATCATCATTATTATTATCATCATCATCATCATCATCATCATCATCATTATTATTATTATTATTATTATTATTATTATTATTATTATTATTATGATTATTATTATTATTATTATTATTATTATTATTATTATTATTATTATTATTATTATTATGATTATTATTTTTTTATTTATTTTTTTATTTTATTTTATTTTTTTATTATTTTTATTATTATTATTATTATTATTATTATTATTATTATTATTATTATTATTATTATTATTATTATTATTATTATTATGATTATTATTATTATTATTATTATTAACAATTTGAACAATATTTGTTCTAGGGTCAACCTTTATAACTTCTTTAGCTCTTTCTTTAACAGGTTCCTCTGTTATCAAAGTATGCAAAGAAGCAGGTCTACTTCTTGCTGATCCAAATCTTGAATCCAACGGAGAAATATGACTTACCATGGGTCTTTTCAATCTGCTTTCAGAGAAAGATTGTCTGGAATATATTGTAGATCTATCATCATATCTACCTGTATTACTGTTATCAAACTGTATAACAATTCTTCCATCCATTTCTTGAGAAACATGTGAACAATCAGTATTACTGATTTCATTTGTCAATTGTTCAGGAGTTATAACAGAATTTAAAGTCCAAGTTGAAGGAAAATCTATTTCATCCCATAAAATAGTCCTTCTAGTCGAAATCTTTGACTTTGAGAAATTTGTTTCTATCAAAATAGTCTGTTGAGAATTATCAAATAATTTACACTTTGGATTCAAAGTGGATAACAATCTGTAATAAATTCTATAAGACAAACAAAGCAATTCAGATCCAGGCGCATAATTATAACCATGCGTTTTAATATTCAGAGTTAAAGCATCAAGAATATTTATATCAGATAATGATAATTGCAAATTAGGCTGAGTATTTAAATAAACTGGCCCATAAGCAACAGTTGATTCTATCGAACCAATTAACGATTGTCTGAAATTATAATTTCTAGCATCTCGCAAAGCAGCCATGAATGTTTCAGGTAACCCTTTAAGGGTCAAAGGTTTAAAAGCAATCTGAACCATGCCAATATGCATATAATTATAACTATTGCGATACATATGAATATCACGTTCATTTAACAATCTAATACTTTGTTCAGAACAATTCAAAGCAATACTTTGTTCAGTGGTTTTTATCAATTGCTTAGGTGATAATTTATCAAACCACCCATAATCATAGATAGTATTTATTCGGACTTTAGGAATAGTCCACTTGTTTAACAAGTCTAAATTTTGAGGTAAATCTACCTCCTGTAACCTAGCACTTTTAGTGCTAATCATTCCCTGTTCCATACAACAGTTAAAACAATAAGCTTCAAACATATATATGATAGATTTATAACTTTAGAAATCTTGATTACCATGAAAATACCTAGGCTCTGATACCATAATAAGGATCGAGGTCATCGGGCGGTAGTCCGCCATAATAACTTTGATCTAGATCATTGTACAGAATACAATCGAAATGTTTAAGAAAAATTTTATTTTCATAATAATTGTATGGTAATTTTTTACCCAAGCAAAGGGCTTGTCAAGAGTCAAATTAATGTTTAAACAATCTTGGTTTGAAAGTTCTAATCGGGATTTAACTGCCCCTTTTTCTCCTCATAACAGGGACTTACTTTTCCAACGGCTTTTCAAACCCAGATCCATTCAAACATTCATTAGATCTGACTGTACCACCATCTTGGAACCAAGTTAAGATGAAATTAAAATTAATCTCTTACATCTAAATTGAGTCTAGCTTACTTTCATAGTTACCACAAACTTCTTTAGTATAATTCTACCATAGATATGATATTTCTAGTCTATCATTAGAATGAATAACAAATAATGAATAATAAAAATAAATAACTTACTCTGATCCACCACCGATCTTGCCTTCAAAAGTTGAAGCTTTTATAAATTTTTCTTTACAAAAGAGAGAAAACTAAAAACTTGCCTAGAAAGGACTTGCCTTCTCTAAATGAAGGAAGGTCTCTTAAATAGAAAAAGAAAAGCATCTATTTGTACAGTGACCCGACATCATTGGGTCCTACGCACTTATTTCATAGTGCAGTGTTACAGTATATCTACTGTTTCTCTGGGCCCCTACGGCGGCTTTACTATTTCAAAAGCCAAACTATTGTTGAGCTTTTCCTTTTATTTCTCGAATCAATTGTTCTGCTTTAAGCAAAGCTTCCTCTGTAGAAATATCTTCTGGATATTGAGCATCTTGAATATCTTCATTGCTGTTTTCACTTCGCATTGATGTACCAGATTTATCAAACTGATTAATTGAAGAAAGCAAATTTCTTTTCACTTCTTCAAGATACTTCTCAATCATTTCATTTTTATCACCTTCTTGAACTGAGATTCTCCTAGCTATATGTCTTACTGAAGAATCATCTATAATCTCTTTCATTGGAGTTTTTGAATACTCCTGTATTGTGGAAGTAATCTCATCCACTAACTCTTGACCAAACAATTCTTTAGTCTTGGGATCTTTTTTCATCAATTTATCCCAGAAATTATTATAAAAATTTTTGTATAAACATGGAATCTGTTCTTCATTAAAACCTAATTCAGGAGTCCATTTATGAATCCATGGAATCGAGAATTCAATAAAGAAATGAATTTGATCAATGTTTTCCAAAGAGCTTATATGCTCATGAGAGTATAACTCAGATAACTTTGGCAAAACTTTCACCCAATCTTTATATAATTTTAAAAATAAAGGAGGTAAAATCTTTACCGTCGGACCGTGGTATGACCACCATGACAAAAACCAATTTGGAATTTGCTGATCAAATATCTTTGAACATATTTTCACAAACCAAGTATGTTTGTGTCTCTCATTATTGTAGTATAACACTTTATCAAAAGCTTGGATATAATCCCAGTAGGTAAAATTCATTTTTACCTTATTAAGACTTATCTGTCTTTCTTTCATTGTTGAAATACCCCATTCTTCAACAGATATAATCTGTTTTATTATAATTTTTGAAAAATTATAAGAATTTTCACTCTAGTTATATCCCGAGAAGTGCTGAAAATCTGCACTGCCAGTTTCTTTAAGAATTGTCTCATAGTAAGACCGAGTCTTATATGACTCTCCTGGATAATATAAACCAGTGATTAAATACCTTTGAAATATCTTCCAAGGTTCTTCTTTTCGCTGAATCTCAGCATTTTCAACTGGAAATATCATTTCCTTTTTGCTTACTCTTTCATAAGCCTTGATATCATCATTTTCCTCTTGAGCTATGGAAGAAAAAGTATCTTTTTTCTTTTGGGATTCCATATATGATTGCAATTGAGCGTATAAAGGATGATCCTTTGGAATATCTTCCAAATGGACTGAGGATGATATTTGAGACATCTTCTCATTTATCAAAGTTTTATTTCCCATTTGTATAACTGGGAAACTTACAGAAGACGATCCATATGAGGATGCCTGAGAGTATGACCTTGTTTGAGAGGATGATCTTCCTCTTCCTCTGCCTCTTCCTCTATAATTAGAGGATTCCATCCTGATATTAATCAAAATATTATTCTGATAAGTAATCATAAATAGAAATATCTCGATCATCTGAATCATAAACTATGATATCATCATAGTCAAATATTGAGAATTCAAACTCTTCTCTAAAAATATCATTAATTACTTTATCTATAATTATTTCAGCTAATTCTTTTGGCAATTTAATAAATTGAAGAATAGCCAAAAGAGTATCATCATTTATGAACGAATTTATGTAAGAATAATTCATTGAATAAATTCTCTAGATAAGAAATCAGGTAAGGAGTTTTCACTTCCCTTTTTATAAACGATTTCAAAATCAAAAGGAGCCAGCTGAGCCTGCCATCTAGCAAATATCAATTTAGAAGCATCATGTTTAAAATCTTTATTAAACATAAATTTAACAGCTTGCGCATCAGTTTTTATTAAAAACTTTTGATTATACAAATCATCTTGAAATTTTAGAACATATTTCACAATAGTCAGCATTTCATGCGCAACAGTGGCATATTTCTTTTGAGCCTCTGTCCATTTACCAGAATGATATCTAATCAGATATTCAATTTTATCATGAGGATTAATTTGTTTTAAAATTCCTCCATAACCAATATTAGAAGCATCAGTCTCAATAATTTTTTGCCAAGCTGGATTAGCAAGAGTCAAACAAGGCAAATCATTAATTTTTTGTTTAACAAAGTGAACTAAAGCAATATGTTCATTAGTCCAAGGAGATTTATAATCTTTCTTTAACCTGTCAAATAATGGAGCTAAATCTCTAGACAGATTCTTATAAAAAGGAGAAATATAATTCAAACTTCCTAGAAATCTCTGTAATTGAGTTCTATCAGAAATAGCATCCAGAAATTTTGATGCAAAATCAATCGATCTTTGAATAGAAGTTATTTTTCCTTGACAAATTAAATGTCCAAGAAATCTAACTTCTGTTTGAAACAAACTCATCTTTGATTTTGATATAACTAAACCATTTTGAATCACAACTCTTTTAAAGATCTCAAGATGCTTTATATGCATTTCAACAGTCTTAGAATAAACAAGAATGTCATCAATATAAACAATAAGAAAATCCATATAAGGATTAAAAATATCATTCATAATTTTCTGAAATTCAGAAGGTGCATTTTTCAATCCAAAAGGCATAACATTCCATTCATATTGTCCAAACGGAACATTAAAAGCAGTTCTATAAGAATGCTCTTTAAATATTTGAATCTGCCAATAACCAGATTTTAAATCAAATTTCGAAAATATATTAGCATCATATAATCTAGATAATAAATCCCTTTTATTCGGGATAGGGTATCTAATCCATTTAAGAAATTTATTAAGAGGTTTATAATTTATTACCAATCTGGGAACACCTCTTTCTTTTTCAGCAGCATTATTAACATAAAAAGCTGTACACAACCAAGGAGACTTGGACGGTTTTATCAATTTCTTTTGTAAAAGATTATCAATCTCTTTTTTACAAAATTCAACTAATTCTGCATTCATTTGACATGGTCTTGATTTAGTGGGAATATTTTCCTCCACAAAATCCTCTTCATATGGAAGAGTGACAATATGTTTCTTTCTATCCCAGAAAGCACTAGGATGATCTGCACAGATATCAACAGATAATTGATCAGTGATTAATTTAATTTTTTCTTGAATTTTCACTGATTTCATTGTTTCAAATATATTCATACTATAACATTCAAATTGCAAATTATCAATATGCTTTTGCTTCATATCAATTAAAGCACTAATTTCTTTTGAAACATGGTTAGTTATAAATTCAAACTTAACCTGTTTATCACCTTTTCCTGCAATAAAACCTTTAGCATCAATATGAGTGAAAGGATAAATTGCATTTATAAAAGGAGTTCCTAATATAATAGGAGGATATAGCTGATTTTTTTACCAAAAAGAAGAAATGAGGAATACACACTTTATTCTGGCAAATACTAACATTCGATAATTTATATTTAATATCTAACAAATGCCCAGATGCAGATTTAACTGTATGAGTAGTTTTTTGAAAATATTTTGAAGGTATTAATCCTTCTTGAATGCAACTAACATCTGCACCACTATCAATCATAGCAATATCAGTTATTGAGAAATTATTATCAATTAAAATAGTACATTTAACATA
This sequence comes from Solanum appendiculatum, assembly GCA_018342035.1. Taxonomy (NCBI): domain Eukaryota; kingdom Viridiplantae; phylum Streptophyta; class Magnoliopsida; order Solanales; family Solanaceae; genus Solanum; species Solanum appendiculatum. The sequence continues at coordinate 245,978 of JAGDQO010002374.1, read as the reverse complement.
CTATTTATGAGCAATGATAACTTGCATCATACCAAGAAACGAATTATTATTATTCATTTTTTCAAATGATTTTCTGGTAAAACTTCATCGTTTTCAACGACATTTTTTCCTTTATCATCAGATGTCTCAGTTAGAGAATGGACTTTCTCTACCTAAGTTATCCTATGATCGCAGACAAGCTGATTCTGCTTAATCGTTTTAATCTCTTTTTTTAATTTTTCAATTTCTTCTTTTAAATCATCAAAAGAAGAGTTCTCTTATAATAATTTTATCATTCTTTTTCATCAAACGATTATTAACTTCGTTAATAGAATAAGGAGGCTGATAATCAAAACTTCTGGCAAATATCAATTTAGAAGCATCATGTTTAAAATCTTTATTAAACATAAATTATAGAAACCGATGCTTCTAATATTGGTTATGGAGGAATCTTGAAACAGATAAATCCTCACGATAAAGTTGAATATCTTATTAGATATCATTCTGGAAAATAGACAGAGGCACAAAAGAAGTATGCCACTGTAGCGCATGAAATGCTGACTATTGTGAAATGTGTTTTAAAATTTCAAGATGATTTATATAATCAAAAGTTTTTGATAAAAACTGATGCGCAAGCTGTTAAATTTATGTTTAATAAAGATTTTAAACATGATGCTTCTAAATTGATATTTGCCAGATGGCAGGCACAACTGACTCCTTTTGATTTTGAAATTGTTTATAAGAAAGGAAGTGAAAACTCCTTACCTAACTTCTTATCTAGAGAATTTTTACAATGAGTTATTCTTTCTTAAGTTGTTTTATTGACACTCCTAGATTACTTGCTATTCTTCAAGTTTTATCTTTACCTAAAGATATGAAAGAAGTTATACTAGAAAAAATTATTGATGAAATCGTGAGAGAAGATTTCTCTCTTTTTAATTATAGTTATGGAGAAGTATATGATTATGGTTATGACATATACTATGAAGACTCATCAGATTGGTGATTACTATTGCAGGATGGAATCCTCGAATTATCGAGGAAGAGGCAGAGGAAGAGGAAGATCATCCTCTCAATCAAGGTCATACTCTCAGGCATCCTCATACGGATCGTCTTCACAAAGTTTCCCAGTTATACAAATGGGAAATAAAACTCTGATAAATGAGAAGATTTCTCAAATATCATCCTCGGTTCATTTGGAAGATATTCCAAAGGATCATCCTTTACATGCTCAATTACAAGCATATATGGAAAATAAAAAGAAAAAAGATACTTTTTCTTCCATAGCTCAAGAGGAAAATGATGATATCAAGGCTTATGAAAGAGTAAGCAAAAAGGAAATGATATTTCCAGTAGAAAATGCTGAGATTCAGCGAAAATAAGAACCTTGGAAGATATTTCAAAGGTATTTAATCACTGGTTTATATTATCCAGGAGAGTCATATAAGACTCGATCTTACTATGAGACAATTCTTAAAGAAACTGGCAGTGCAGATTTTCAGCACTTCTCGGGATATAACTCGAGTGAAAATTCTTATAATTTTTCAAAAATTATAATAAAACATATTATATCTGTAGAAGAATGGGGAATTTCAACAATGAAAGAAAGACAGATAAGTCTTAATAAAGTGAAAATGAATTTCACTTACTGGGATTATATCCAAGCTTTTGATAAAGTGTTATACTACAATAATGAAAGACACAAACATACTTGGTTTGTGAAAATCTGTTCAAAGATATTTGATCGGCGAATTCCAAATTGGTTTTTGTTATGGTGGTCATACCACGGTCCTACGGTAAAGATTTTGCCTCCTTTATTTTTAAAATTATATAAAGATTGGGTGAAAGTTTCGCCAAAGTTATCTGAGTTATACTCTCATGACCATATAAGCTCTTTGGAAAACATTGATCAAATTTATTTCTTTATTGAATTCTCGATCCCATGGATTCATAAATGGACTCCTGAATTGGGTTTTAATGAAGAACAAGTTCCATGTTTATACAGAATTTTTTATAATAATTTCTGGGACAAATTGATGAAGAAAGATCCCAAGACTAAAGAACTTTTTGGTCAAGAGTTAGTGGATGAAATTACTTCCACAATACAGGAGTATTCAGAAACTCCAATGAAAGAAATTATAGATGATTCTTCAGTAAGACATATAGCTCGGAGAATCTCAGTACAAGAAGGTGATAAGAATGAAATGATTGAAAAGTATCTTGAAGAAGTGAAAAGAAATTTGCTCTCTTCAATTAATCAGTTTGATAAATCTGATACATCAATGCGAAGTGAAAACAGCAATGAAGATATTCAAGATGCTAAATATCCAGAAGATACTTCTGCAGAGGAAGCTTTGCTTAAAGCAGAACAATTAATTCGAGAAATGAAAGGGAAAGCTCAACAATAGTTTGGCTTTTGAAATAGTAAAGCCGCCGTAGGGGCCCAGAGAAACAGTAGATATACTGTAACATCGCACTATGAAATAAGTGCGTAGGACCCAATGATGTCGGGTCACTGTACAAATAGTTGTTTTCTTTTTCTATTTAAGAGACCTTCCTTCATTTAGAGAATGCAAGTCCTTTCTAGGCAGTTGTAATATTTTCTATCTTTTGTAAAGATAAATCAAAAATCTTCAAACTTTTGGAGGAAACATAGGTGGTGGATCTGAGTAAGTTTTATTTTCTTTATTTTCATTATTGTTCTTAAGACCAATGATAGGCTAAACTTATCATATCTATGGTAGACTTATACTAAAGAAGTCTGTGGTAACCATGAAAGTAAGCTAGACTCAGTTTAGATGTAAAAGATTAATCTTAAATTCATCTTAACTTGGTTCCAAGATGGTGGTACAGTCAGATCTAATGAAAGTTTGAATGAATCTGGGTTTGATAAGCCGTTGGAAAGTAAGTCCCCGTTATGAGGAGAAAAAGGGGCAGATAAATCCCGGTTAGAACCTTCAGATCTAGATTATTCAAGCTTTAATTTGATTCTAGACAGGCCCTTTGCTTGGGTAAAAGATTACCATACAATTATTATGAAAATAAGATTTTTTTTAAACATTTCGATTGTCTTCTGTACAATGATCTAGATCAAGGTTATTATGGCGGACTACCGCCCAATAACATCGATCCTTATTATGGTATCAGAGCCTAGGTATTTTCATGGTAATCAAGATTTCTAAAGTTATAAATCTATCATAGATATGTTTGAAGCTTATCGTTTTAACTGTTGTATGGAACAGGGAATGATTAGCACTAAAAGTGCTAGATTACAGGAGGTAGATTTACCTCAAGATTTAGACTTGTTAAACAAGTGGACTATTCCTAAAGTTAAAATAAGAAATATCTATGATTATGGGTGGTTTGATAAATTATCACCTAAGCAATTGATAAAAACTACTGAGCAAAGTATTGCTTTAAATTCGTCTGAACAAACTATTCGTCTGTTAAACGAAAGAGATATTAATATGTATCGCAATCATTATAATTATATGCATATTGGCATGGTTCAGATTGCTTTTAAACCTTTAACTCTGAAAGGGTTACCTGAAACTTTTATGGCTGCTTTGCGTGATGCTAGAAATTATAATTTCAGGCAATCTTTGATTGGTTCGATAGAATCAACTGTTGCTTATGGGCCAGTTTATTTTAATACTCAGCCTAATTTGCAATTATCTTTATCAGATGTTAATATTCTTGATGCTTTAACCTTGAATATTAAAACGCATGGTTATAATTATGCGCCTGGATCTGAATTGCTTTGTTTGTCTTATAGAATTTATTACAGATTGTTATCCACTTTGAATCCAAAGTGTAAATTATTTGATAATTCGCAACAGACTGTTTTGATAGAAACAAATTTCTCTAAATCCAATATTTCTACGAGAAGAACTATTTTATGGGATGAAATAGATTTTCCTTCTACTTGGACTTTAAATTCTGTCATAGCTCCTGAACAATTGACAAATGAAATCAGTAATACTGATTGTTCTCATATTTCTCAAGAAATGGATGGGAGAATTGTTATACAGTTTGATAACAGTAATACAGGTAGATTTGATGATAGATCTACAATTTATACAAGACAATCTTTCTCTGAGAGTAGATTGAAAAGACCAATGGTAAGTCATATTTCTCCGTTGGATTCAAGATTTGGATCAGCAAGAAGTAGACCTGCTTATTTGCATACTTTGATAACAGAAGAACCTGTTAAAGAAAGAGCAAAAGAAGTCATAAAGGTTGACCCTAGAACAAATATTGTTCAAATTGTTAATACGCAGGGAGAAGATATATCTGCGTCACAAGCAGGAGATATTCCTACTGCATCCGAGATGGGATACGATAAAAATGAGTTTTAATGATCCCACAACAAATTGATTTTAGTCCTGGTTCTCAGGCAAGGAAATTCATTCAAAAAGAATTTCTTTCAGAAAAATGGAACAAGTTTAAAACTTGGTTTTTTAAATCATATTCGAAAGAAGATTTAAATAATATTTCTCAAGAATTTTATGAATTCTGTGCATTGCATAATCAAATTGTGCATTTTGTACCTTGGTATATAACTACTTATATTCCTTTATTTATAAATGTTTTAACACGATCTTATAAAGATTCTGCAGGAAATATCACAAAGGCAATGTACCCTCCGCAAAAAAATTTTATGTTACCCAATAATACTGGGATTACCTTTGAAGCTTTTCAAGAATTTATTGATTTAGAAATAGCACTGGTTAGTGTTAAAGAAATTAATAAATTGATTTCTCAAAATAATTATTTGAGTTTGTATGTTAAAGTTCTAGGAGAACATATAAGTTCTTTGGATGAAAAAATTGATAATTTGACTGATCTAGTCAATGATATTTTGAAAAAAATAAAAAATACTGAAAAGGAAAAGGTAACTGAGGTAGCCTCTACATCCAAGGCCGCTAAAGAAGTTCCAGTTCCAACAGTAACAGTTAATATTCAAAGACCTCCTAATATTCAGGGATTTCGTTTTAAAAACAAAAATGATTTAGAAGATTTGCTAGAAGAAAAATTTGAAAAAATGACTAGTAAATTTAAAATTTTAAAATTAAAACATTCAATTATCTGAAGATTTTAAAAAAACTTTAGAAGAATCTGGTAATCATAAAGAAGAGATTTTTTCAGAAATGAATAAATTAAAGGGTTATTTTAAAAATAACAAAAGTTTTGCTGATAAACCGCGTATGCAAACTTATTATTATTCCCGTCCTACTCCTCAAGATGTTTTGATTGAAGAAAGGGATTGGAATCAGACAAATACTTCATACAGCGGAACAGAGATTTATGAATGGAATCTCGATGGTTTAACAGATAGACAGTTAACCATTTTAGTACATCAGATGTTGATGTATTCTACTATTTGTAGGAGTGTGAATAACACAGATAGAAATATTTGCAAAATGATTGTTGCAGGATTCACTGGTCAACTGAGAGGCTGGTGGGACAATTATTTATCAGTGGAAGAAAAAGCATTGGTGATAAATGCTAGAGCTCCGGATGAAGGAGTAGACAATTTAGGTATGGCTTTAGTCTCTAATAGAGAAGATGATGTTTATACCTTGGTTCTAACTATTTTAGAACATTTTAATGGTCGTTATACTAATCAGCATGAAACAGTGCGAACTTTGCTAAATGGTCTTCGTTGCAGGACTTTGAGTGAGTTCAGGTGGTACAAAGATACGTACCTAAGTAGGGTAATGGAATTACCTGAAAACAAATATGTTTATTGGAAAGCCAAGTTTATAGATGGTCTTCCTCCGCTCTTTGCAAAAAGAGTAAAAAGGGTTTTAAGAGGAGATAATGATGGTGAAATCCAATATGATGCCTTGACATATGGTAAGATGATAGGCATTTGTACACAGGAAGGATTAAATCTGTGTAATGAATTGAGACTATCCAGACAATTAAAAATGGATAGAATGAAAGAGAAAAATCAGATGGGTGATTTTTGTTCTCAATTTGGTCTTCCTGATGTTTCTGGAAGAAGTAAAAGGAAAGATAAGTCTGAAAAGACTTATGAAAGAAGGAGAAGATCGAGAAAACGATCTAAAGAAGAAAGAGAAGCTAGGAAAAGCTCTCGAAAAGAAAAAAGATTTGCCAAAAACAGATCAAAAAGAGATTTAGCAAAAATTAAGTGTTATAAATGTGGAAAATATGGTCATATTGCTCCTAATTGTAAGCTTGAAAAGCTTAAAGCTCTTGAATTAGATGAAGGTTTATATGATAAACTTCATGGATTGTTATACACATCTGGTTCAGAATCCGATTATAATTCGGTAAGAGATTCCAAAGAAGAAGTTGAATTAATCGACTTCTCAGAGGAAGAACAAGTTTGTAATACTAGCTGTGATAAATGTGATGATAATAATTGTGTCTGTGAAAATGATGAATTTTATAAATTACAGGCTCAATTTCAAGATTTGAATATTAATACTCTCACTTCTGATAATGTGATAGATTTGTTAAAGGAAGTAACTGATAAAAAACTTCGGGAGAAGATTATTGAATTAGCCTCAATTGGGTCTACTTCAGTATCTCAAAAATCTTTCGAAAAACCCAGAAGCTTTGAATATCAGCCTCCTTATTCGATTAATGAAATAAATAATCAGTTAATGAAAAAGAATGATAAACCGGTTATAAGATATTCTTCTTTCGATGATTTAAAAGAAGAAATTGAGAATTTGAAAAAAGAAAACAACTATTTGTACAGTGACCCGACATCATTGGGTCCTACGCACTTATTTCATAGTGCGATGTTACAGTATATCTACTGTTTCTCTGGGCCCCTACGGCGGCTTTACTATTTCAAAAGCCAAACTATTGTTGAGCTTTCCCTTTCATTTCTCGAATTAATTGTTCTGCTTTAAGCAAAGCTTCCTCTGCAGAAGTATCTTCTGGATATTGAGCATCTTGAATATCTTCATTGCTGTTTTCGCTTCGCATTGATGTATCAGATTTATCAATTTCTTTTGTAAAAGATTATCAATCTCTTTTTTACAAAATTCAACTAATTCTGCATTCATTTGACATGGTCTTGATTTAGTGAGAATATTTTCCTCCACAAAATCCTCTTCATATGGAAGAGTGACAATATGTTTCTTTCTATCCCAGAAAGCACTAGGATGATCTGCACAGATATCAATAGATAATTGATCAGTGATTAATTTAATTTTTTCTTGAATTTTCACTGATTTCATTGTTTCAAATATATTCATACTATAACATTCAAATTGCAAATTATCAATATGTTTTTGCTTCATATCAATTAAAGCACTAATTTCTTTTGAAACATGGTTAGTTATAAATTCAAACTTAACATGTTTATCACCTTTTCCTACAATAAAACCTTTAGCATCAATATGAGTGAAAGGATAAACTGCATTTATAAAAGGAGTTCCGAATATAATAGGAGGATATAGCTGATTTTTTACCAAAAAGAAGAAATGAGGAATACACACTTTATTCTGGCAAATACTAACATTCGATAATTTATATTTAATATCTAACGAATGCCCAGATGCAGATTTAACTGTATGAGTAGTTTTTTGAAAATATTTTGAAGGTATTAATCCTTCTTGAATGCAACTAATATCTGCACCACTATCAATCATAGCAATATCAGTTATTGAGAAATTATTATCAATTAAAATAGTACATTTAACATACCATTTATGAGCAGTGATAACTTGCATCATACCAAGAAACGAATTATTATTATTCATTTTTTCAAAATGATTTTCTGGTAAAACTTCATTGTTTTCAACGACATTTTTTCCTTTATCATCAGATGTCTCAGTTAGAGAATGGACTTTCTCTACCTGAGTTATCCTATGATCGCAGACAAGCTGATTCTGCTTAATCGTTTTAATCTCTTTTTTTAATTTTTCAATTTCTTCTTTTAAATCATCAAAAGAAGAGTCTCTTATAATAATTTTATCATTCTTTTTCATCAAACGATTATTAACTTCGTTAATAGAATAAGGAGGCTGATAATCAAAACTTCTGGGTTTTTCAAAAGTTTTTTGAGATACTGAAGTAGTCCCATTTGAGGCTAATTCAATTATCTTTTCCCGAAGTTTATTATCAGATAATGATAATTGCAAATTAGGCTGAGTATTAAAATAAACTGGCCCATAAGCAACAGTTGATTCTATCTAACCAATTAACGATTGTCTGAAATTATAATTTCTAGCATCACGCAAAGCAGCCATAAAAGTTTCAGGTAACCCTTTCAGAGTTAAAGGTTTAAAAGCAATCTGAACCATGCCAATATGCATATAATTATAATGATTGCGATACATATTAATATCTCTTTCGTTTAACAGACGAATAGTTTGTTCAGACGAATTTAAAGCAATATTTTGCTCAGTAGTTTTTATCAATTGCTTAGATGATAATTTATCAAACCACCCATAATCATAGATATTTCTTATTTTAACTTTAGGAATAGTCCACTTGTTTAACAAGTCTAAATCT